>JABUQX010097055.1:20000-22500 GCA_015478945.1 Trachelipus rathkii
TTTGCTTGATTCTTACTGTAAAAAGCTGAAAAAAGAGGTTTGTGTTCAGTGTACAAGATAATATTTCTTCCTTCCAACATATGCTTGAAATGAAGAACAGAATAGTAGGCAGCTAGGAGTTCACGGTCGAATGCTGAATATTTATGTTGTTGTTTTGATAGTTTTTTTTTTTGCTGTAGAAATCTATTGTGGGTGTCCATCAACCATCTGATGGAGGACTGCTCCTATAGATGTCTGACTACTATCCGTTACAAGTTTAAGATGGGTTACATTTGGAAGATAATATGGAAGGGCTGTGGTTTTTTGAAGTTGATTCCTGATTTCAATAAAGGAATCTTCTTTTGTAGTCAAAGTAAGAGGTTTATCTTTTGGATGAAGTTTTGCTTTTCTGATAGAGACGAGTCTGCCAAATCAAGGAATAAAACGTCGGTAGCATCCGATCATTCCCAAGAATCTTCTAAGAATCTCGAGGAATAGGGTAATTGGAAATTTTGGACTTCTTTTCTGAAGGAGGAGAAATTCCATCTGAAGAAATATGATATCCCAAATAGGCGAGAGATGACTTAAAGAATTTATATATTTCTAAGAAGCTTGAAAACTGTCTTGAGATGTTCTTCATGCTGTTCTAGAATTGATGAAAATATTATCAAATAATCTAGATATATGCAAATAGATTGAAGATTTATAAAAATGGAGTACATTATTCATTGAAAAGTAGGTCCATCTTTTTTAAAACTAAATGACATAGAAATGTATTCAAAGGGGCCAAAAAGAGTTGTTATTGCGATTTTTTTTAATGTCCTCGGGTCGTATCGGAATTTGAAGGTATGCCATCTGAATATCTATTTTGCTGAAAATTGCTGATCCGTGAAGACGATGTGAGAGACCTTGAATTTGAGGAAATGGATACCCATCTTTTGGTTATTGCATTTAAAGATCTGTAATCCCCACAATGTCTCCAAGTTCCTGGGGTTTTCCTTGGCACAATATGGAGCGGAGAAGCCCAAGAAGACTTGGAAGGTCAGATAATTTCATTCTTCAAGAGAGTGTCGAATTCTATTTTTGCTACTTCAAGTTTAACTACAGGAAAACCTCGAGATCTTGCAAACACAGGAGGAGAATCACCAGACTCTGTGTAATGAACAGGTTCTTGTTGGTTAAATTTGATATTTGTCAAATCGATAGGTGATGTTAAAATGGAAATTCCTGAAGCAAAGATAAGATATTGAAGTCTTCAATGTTGGCGTTGATTTGTAATGAAGGAACTTCTTTGGAAAAGATTTGAAGAGGTGCTAGAAGAGAGGTAAATGTGTCTTGTAGAATTTTATTTCCACATTCGATAATTAAATTGTGATGATGCAGAAAGTCTATGACCAATATTGAGATTCAGATGTTGGCCACTATGGAAGTCCAATGAAATTTTCGGAGAAGCTTCTTGATTGTTATATATGTCACTGTTTCACCTTAACACTTTATAGGACAACCATTATCTGTGAAACAATTGACGTTAATGAAAAATCGGGACATGATGGCTACCATCGAAAAAAAGTAGGCTTGAAATTGAAGCTTTTGTGTCTAAGAGGAAGAGGGTACCTGCGCCGAAAATTGTTACATTCAGCTGGCTCTTCTAGTTTTCCGATGGTGTAAGAGAAGAAGATCTGGAAGAGGGATGAGACGAGGGTAGCATCTGCACGTTAGATTTATTAAGGCACTTGCACCATGGCTTGCATGTTCTTGCCTGTTGAGAGCAGTAAATATGTGCACGCCAAACACGGGGTCTTTGTTTCTGGCTATATGAGCGGAAACTTATAGGTGTTGTTGTTGTTGTTGTTGTTGTTGTTGTTGTTGTTGTTGTTGTTGTTGTTGTTGTTGTTGTTGTTGTTGTTGTTGTTGTTGTTGTTGTTGTTGTTGTTGTTGTTGTTGTTGTTGTTGTTGTTGCTGTTGCTGTTGCTTGTGTAACCGCTGCTGTTAACATTGCCATGACAGAAGCGGACAGCACTAAAACAACTAGATCATTTGTTAGTTGCCAAGTTGTTTTAACACGGACCACAAACTCTCAATAGGGTTCATGTTATGTGAATTTTCAGGCCATGATAATGAGTCCTGTTGAAAAATCCAAGGTCACCAAACCAATCCCTTGTTTGAGGTAGTAAACGAGTTTTTAGTACCTCTTTGTACTTATGCTGGTCCATGGTGCCTTCAACAACCTTCAATCGACTTGGGCCATGAACAGAAATGACACCCCACACCATGATTTTCTGTGGAAATTTTACCATTTTTTTCAGGCATTCAGGTTTAAATTTCTCACCTGATCACCTTTTCACGCTCTGCACACGATCATCAAGCACAACAATGATGGATTCATCGGAGAATACAATCTAGACCAATATAAAACACAATATGAACAGTAGTAAAAGCATAGAAGATGATGCAGGTAGTCAAACAAGTACAGAAATTCATGACTTTAAACAATAGATGGTTGGTAATTCAGTAATAATGA
>JABUQX010097055.1:27500-43767 GCA_015478945.1 Trachelipus rathkii
GATTCCTCGGTTTTCAAAAGGATATTCTTGGTACCAGGCAGTATGATGGGCACTGAAGTCGCCCCCTGTTATTAAGTTGTTTATTGTATTGACAGGGTTTAAGTTTGGTTTGTAATTGTTTGGGCAGTAATGAGATTTAGGATGGGGAATATATATGTTTATTATGTTGGGAGAGATGTTATTGAAGAGGATAGTAAATGATTGGATATTAAGGATTGGGTCATTTAGTAGGTTGATAGTTTCAGTTGTGGTGTGGTAGGATAAGTTATTTTTGATTAGTGTTAATAGTGTGTGGTTCTCTGGTTGCATGCTTGAATAAATTGAGTCATACCCATAAAAAGGTGTTTTTGGGGTGTTTTAATTTATGTGTGCTTCCTGTATTAGGGCTATGTCGATGCTATGCTTGAAGAGAAAGGCTAAACTTTAGGAATTTTTGTTGTTTAAACCGTTTATTTTAATTTGAAGGATTTATATTTTAGAGTTGTTGATGCTTAGATTATTGTTGGGCGGGGTGGTAGTTGGAGGGGTGCATATAAAGCAGGCCAAGAGTGGTCTCGCAGGGGTAAGATCGTGAAAGGGGAACATTTGTTTTTGTACATCCATTTTTTTGCAGTGGGAACATTCTAAAGATGAATGGTTTCTTGTGATGTGTTTATTGCAGATGGGACAGATAAATATTTGTGGGCCAGGGTTTGAATGAATATCACCGGATTGTTTAAGCATAGTGGTTGTGATGTTGGCTAAAAATTTTTTGTTGTCTAGGTGTAGGGAGGTAATGGTGTGAGGAGGTTGTAGGAGGTTGGTCTTAGTTGTTTTGGCCTGCAGGTAATTTTTGTTGTTGGGTATATGATGTTTAAAACACAAAACACACACAATACAAACATAGCAGAAAAAGAAAAAAATAATAACAATAAAAAGTACAGAGCAATTTACACATACAAGACATAAATGTTATCATAAATATATAAATTGTATAACAGAACGGGCCTTCTTTATATTGGTTCAAGTTGAGGCCCATGAATATTTTTACATTTGTTATATCTTGGCTTAGGCAAATACAAATATGTTTATTGCAAAGGTTATAGTTGATTGAGTAAGATGACGTGAAATAAATTAAGAGAATGATAATGCTGTTAGGGTCAGGCTTATGAGGATTTGTTCTGTGTGGAGTCGGAGGATGATCGTGAGACACTTTTGATTCCTCTCTTGAAGAGGACATTCCTCGGTTTTTGAGGGGATGTTCCCTTCAGTTCGGCGAAGAGGAGGTTAGTTTTTCTCCCACCCGAGGAGAGCAAGTAGCTGCCCTTGACGTCCAGGTGCTCATCCGGATAGGGTAGAGTTTCAGTTCTTTGGAGCTGCATCAGCGATTGGGTTTCTCCGGCGCCGCTGCGGCCCTCACCCACACCACGAGAAGGCGAGCTAAATCTGTGGGATATATATATATATATATATATATATATATATATATATATATATATATATATATATATATATATATATATATATATATATATATATTTAGCAAAAAATATATATTATAATATATATATATATATATTATATACTATATATAATATATATATATATATATATATATATATATATATATATATATTATATATATATATTAAATTATAACATTACAAAAAACATATATAATCTATATATATATATATAATATATAATCTATATTATAAGGAAATATGTAATAAATCTAAATTGCATATTCAAATAAAAATATTCTATAACATTTTTTAGTTTCAAACAAGCTATTTTTGAAAATTCAAGAAGAAGAAAGCAAGAGGATTTTAAGTATTAAGTATTAGTTTTAATTTAAAGGATCCAGTAGATGTATAGTGACCACCATTAGTTACTGGTGGTTTGGTAAGCTCTTTTAATCATGATCGAACTGACTGTTTCCCATGAAATATATAGATAGAAATAGGAATTTCTATCTTTAAATTTTCGCTGCAAGAATCTTGAATGGCTTTTTGATTATTGATGTAAACAAACATTGGAGAACAGAGTCTTAAATTTTAATACGTTTAATTCGTTTTGGCATTGTCTTACGATCGATAAGATAAAATCTTACTCATTTAAAGAACGGTTTCGTGCCAAATCGACCGCGAATGAATTCTTATTCTTATAAACTTGTTTACAAACATTACAAAAATCAGCTGTTGGGCAGAAGTAGAAACACTTATGATGGACTTCAAGGATTTGGAGGGTATTATTATAAAAAGGAAGAATAATGATGATGTTTCAGAATATTTTAGATTTTTGGAGACTAATAAAAAAAAGGAGGAGAGATTATTGCCCTTTCTTCCTTACTCTTAAGGTAAATTTTCAGTGTTTGTAATATATATATATATATATATATATATATATATATATATATATATATATATATATATATATATATATATATATATATATATATATATAAAAAAGATATATATACTAACTATATGGACAAAGTTACTAATAACGACCACACACGGAACGGGAGGTCGGATCAAAAAAAAAATTTCACAGGTAGCATCTATGATACATAAATAGATGTTCTAGGGGCGAAATGAATTTTTTTTTTACCTGTTCTAGGGGTGAAATTAGGTTAGGTTAGGTTAAGTTAGGTTAGGTCAGGTCGGTAAAAAAAAATTCATTTCGCCCCTAAAACATCTATTTATGTATCATAGAGGCTACCTGTGAAAATTTTTTTTGATCCGACCTCCCGTTCCGTGTGGGCGTTAAGTAACCTTTACCATTATATATATTTAGCAACCTTATGCAACATATATAACGCTATATATATATATATATATAAATATATAACAATAAATATATATATGTGATATTAAGAATATTTATAAATATTATATATATATATATATATATATATATATATATATATATATATATATAAGAGTCTCGGTGGCGCAGTGGGCTGAGTGGTGCGTTTGCACGCTTAGGGTCGTGAGTTCGAGTCCTCGTCAAACAGGATTTGTACTTTCGACTAGTCACCAGGACGGACACGAAAAATTGCCGTTTGTAGGAGATTTTCTGTAATTCATTACAGTTTACGGCATAGTGTATTAATACACTAATCTCAATACCCTCACCTCACTCATCCATAGCCAACACATACAACGGTACAACCTTTAATACACATACAGACACCTACATTCCTATTCGCCTCACGCACAGTAGGTCTGTGAGTCCAGAGCCTAGCCATGCCCACTGATGGCTGGAATATCTTGACTTGGTTCAGACTGAGGCTGGGGTTACTATCACCCTGATAACTGTGCACCTTTCCACTTTGTATGGGCCCACTGGTCGGGAAAAACATAAAATAGTAACCTTTCCCCCGATTGTCGTGGTAAAAATAACTAACTATATATATATATATATATATATATATATATAACTCTTAACAAATAACTATATATATATATATATAACCTTAACTGCTATATATATATATGCTGCTCTGCTGCTATATCTTCTTCATAACTACATATATATATAGTATTTGTTACAAAAAAACAAAAACAAATGAAAAGTGCATCATTGTAACAGATCTTTTCATCAAAAATTGGCAAAGCTGAAAATTAAAGCCATTTTTATTCAAGGAAGCATCTTCAACGGGCCTACCACGTAGTGAAAACATTATCATTGCATGTTTTTGAATATTTTAAGGATAATTAATAAAATTGTGAATATCACACAAATATTTGACACAATCTCATTACTCTTAAAGTCATTAATGAAAAAAATTGATTCCATTGTAAAAAAAAATGAAAGAAAAAAAAATTCATGACTGCTTTCTGCATCATTTCCTTTGTTTACATTTTCGTAAGAATGTAAGAATTTTTCGGTAAGATAGGGAAATAGCAATCTTACAGAATTTGTCAAAATTCTTACGTTTGGTGAGAATATTCTCAAAATTTTCTTAAAATTTGACAAAACGAACGATTTTTTTGAGAACGTTCTTATTTTTCGTAAGAATTCGTAAGAATATTCCCAAAACGAAAACGGCTTTATAATTAAAGTTTTCTATAGAAGTATAGAACCTTTTTTATTATTGAATAATAGATATATAAGCAAATTTTTTGAAAAAACAGAATATATATATATATATATATATATATATATATATATATATATATATATATATATATATATATATATATTTATTTATTATATATATATATATATATATATATATATATATATACAGAGGTGGGCATCGTTACTCAAAAAGTAATTCCGTTACCGTTACTCCGTTACTCGGAAAAAGTAGTTGCGTTATCGTTATTCCGTTTCTTTGAAAGGAAAAATAACGAAGTGCCGTTACTCCGTTACTCCGTTACTTTTAGATTTTCAATATGACATTAATTACGGTATCTTAGGCAATTTTATTGGTTTGTGTATATTAAATTTTCAACATTATCATTATTATTAAAAATCATACCCTCATTTAAGACCCTAGCTCACTCAAGACTTAGTCCCTTTGCATCCACCAACGATATAATTTTTTGGCCGCATCCTGCCATTCACGGCTGCACTGTCATATCGGTTTACGCTTTCGTCCAACATGAAATATTTAAACCAAGCCACTTGTTCCAGCTGCTCACCATCTAGCATAACTTCACACCGAGGACTGTCCTCACTCACAACCATAACCTTAATATTATCTACGTTTACCTTCAAACATATCCTTTTACACACCCTGACAAATCTCTCTATCAATCCTCTCAAACTCTCAGATTCGTCACACAAAACCAAATCATCCGCATATAATAGGTAGGGCATCCTCCACTCTCTTCCATTTTCCATCATTCTAACCGAGATTGTGGAGTCGGAGTCGGAGTCAGTCGGAGTCGGAGTCGGTAATTTTGAAGAGAGTGGAGTCGGAGTCGGAGTCGGGTCGGAGTCGGAGTCGGAGTCGGAGTCGGAGTCGGAGTCGGAGTCGGAAAATTTTGAAACGACTCCACAACCCTGATTCTAACACCATCCCACCTCTAATTCTTTCATAACCCCATCCATATACAAATTGAATAACCAAGAAGACATAGCACATCCCTGCCTCACTCCGCTATTAATATTAAAACAATCACTTTTAACTCCATATATTCTTACACACGCTTTACTATCGTCATATATACTTTTGATTCCATTCAGAAGCTTACCACCAACACCATATATCAATAACACCTGCCATAGAGCTTCCGTATTAATCATTTCATACGCCTGTTTGCAAATACAAAAAAAAACTAAATACAATTTATTCTTCTCCTCCCTCATTTTCTCAATCATTTTTTTCAATGTAAAGATTTGATCCACACATCCTCTACCACTTCTAAAGCCACCAAAATTTAAGTATATTCCTTCCCTACTACACTTAATAAGCTAATTTCCCTATAATTCCTCATTACGGTTATCTCATTTACCCTTATATAAGGGTACTATTACTGCTCTCCTCCAATCCCTCGGAATTATGCTCTCCATGAACATTTTGTTACAAAACTTCCAAATCCAATCAATCAATCACCATCTCGCCTCCGCTATTGATCATTTCACCAGTAATTTCATCTATACCTGCAGATTTATCATTCTTCAACTTTTTCGCTCTATGCCTCCTCGCACTGACCTCATGCCCCAAATATCTATTCCTTTCACCATCAAGCCCACACACATTCACTATCACCTCTTCATTGCTACCAAGTTATGCAGATTTTCAGTGTTCCCACCACACTCTAGTTACATTCGTCTCATCAGTTACGAAAACACCATCTCTATTCATTATTCTATGCAAATTTCTATATATATATATAACCTAAAAAATATATACATACTATATATATATATATATATATATATATATATATATATATATATATTTTTATATATATATATATATATATATATATATATATATATATATATATATATATATATATATATATATATATATATATATATATATATTATAAAAGGATTTTTTAGCTTGATCGGGGTGGTCAATTGGCTATCAACATTCAAAGAAAGTCGAACAAAATGTAACGGACTAAAAAGTAACGGAGAAAAAATAACGGAACTTATTCGGAGCGTTACATGAAAGAAAAAGTAACGAGTCCGTTACTCCGTTACTGAAAAAACTAGTTCCGTTAGTAACGGAGTAACGGATCGTGCCCACCTCTGTCATATATAAATTTATCTTATATAACCTTATGTATATATCTTTAACATAACATATATATATATATATATATATATATAATATATATATTTATATATACTATATATATATAACCTTATATATATATATATATATCAGTTAAAGTTTCGAATCTAGTACCTTTTTACTACTTATGCTCTCTCTCTCTCTCTCTCTCTCTCTCTCTCTCTCTCTCTATATATATATATATATATATATATATATAACATATATATCTTTAACTGCATATACTCTCTTATGTATAGCAACCAGCCAACCAATAGCAATATATAGCAGCAACAACAGCAACCAATATAGCAATAATAACAGCAGCATAATATAGAAGCTATATATGCTATTAACCTTACTGTATATATAGCCATATAGCAACAACTCAACCCCTTTGCTGTATGCCCAGCAACATGCTATAGCCTTAGCAACCAGCCAACCCAGCTAACCCTTGTAATATGTATGCTTAACGTTTTGTATAATATAGCCACCTTCTTCTTTACTGTAACAATAATATATAGCCATGTATGCTGCACCAGCTGCCTTTGCCCGCCAGCAACAGCAGCCCAGCCCAGTATGCTGTCAGCTGCTCCTTCCCCTTGCTGCGCTGCTGTGGCTGCTAGCAACCCAGTATGCCAGTAATAGCCAGCTACGGTGTAATAGTAAATGCTGGGGATGTCCTGCTAAAATGTTTTTATGTAAACATTTTCTTTGGTGATTCAGGGTTAACGATAATATTTATAATATTTTATAATAATTATAATAACAATAATTTTCCTTCCATTATTGTTAAGTATTTTAGTATTTTTAATTAATTTATTTGTTTTATTAAATAATATTATTTGTTATAAAATTATTATTTATAATGTATAGTATTTAAACATGTATTTATATACAGTATTTAGAGACAATTTTTGTACTGCAAATTCAGAATTCAGACACGGTCCGATCCCCGCCATCTGATTTGGGCATGAGCTGCCGCCATTTTTAATTGGTTAAAAGCGTTATTTAATAGGGGTTATATTTATATTTTTCGTTTTAATTTTGCATAATCTTTTATATTTATTATGTAATAATTTCAAAAAAATAAGAAAATTTTATCGTAACATTATAAAATTTGCCAAAATAGATCGTTTCTATAATGTTAACTCGTGCTGAGCACGATCAGAGTAGCACGAGTGCAGGAGTCGCCTCTGATATATATATATATATATATATATATATATATATATTCTGAGTGTATATGCATATATCAACACTTATATATATATATTTAAATAATATATATATGTATATATAATAACATATAAATATTCTTCAATAATCTTGTATGTATATGTAGCCAATATGTATATAATAATATGTATAATATGTAATAATATAATATAGCTATGTATAGCGTATACATGTATTGTAGCCAGTAATAACCAGTAATATAACCTTATATGTATGTAATATATATGTAATAACCAACGCCAATAATAACAACATCTTTCTGTAATAATATGCATAACTGTAATATAGCAACATGTATATATATATATATGTAATATATTAATAATAACAATAATAATAATAATAATATGCTAATATATGTATATGCATAACAATAACCTGTAACTTGTATGTATTCTTCTTTATTAACTATTTATATAATATACCAGTATATAATAATATAATATATGTAATATATATTAATATATAACATATGTATATATATATATAATAGTAATATATATATATATACTATATAATATAATATATATATAATAATAACCAATAATATATATATATATAATAATATCAATAATATATATATATACTAGAATATATATATATATATTATATATATATATATATAATATATATCAATAATAATAATAATATAATAGCCAATATATATATCTATATATAACTATTTGTAATATATATGTATAACCAACCTTATATGTATATATAAATATATATATTAGGGGTGTGACGGATATCCAATCCGCATCCGCATCCGCATATGCGGATATCCGCATCAATTTTCACTATCCGCATCCGCAACCTCATCCGCATTTTCACTATCCGCATCTGCAACCTCATCCGCATAAATTTTTTGCGGATAGCGGATAGTATTCATCAATGAATTATTATGAGTATCGTGTGTGCACTACCTTATATATATATATATATATATATATATATATATATATATATATATAACTATACTATATATAACCTTATATATATATATATATATATGCTGCTGCTCAAATATACTATGCCTTAACCAACCTTATATATTAAAAAGTAACGGACTTTCAAGGATCACAGAAACAGTCATGATGGAGGCCAATTTATCTCCATCATGACTGTTCTGATCACTAATCCGACCCTTTATACTTACTGCTAACTATATATAATAACCTTATATATATATATATATATATATATATATATATATATATATATATACCACATATATATATATATATACTCTTATATATATATATATATATAATAATATTATTGTGTGTGTGCTCTTTTTGTTTATGTAAAATCTCAATCGTCAACATGAATAGAGCAGGAAAATGACGATGCCAGACGTACGATATCTCATTCTTGTCACCTATTGCAATGCATATATATATATAATATATATATATAATATAATATATATATATATATACATATATATATATATATCATATATATATATCATATATGTAGCTATATATATATAACACTTAATAATATATATATTATATATAATAATAATAATAATAATAACCTTATATATGTATATATATATATATAATAACAATATAATATATCTATATATATATATGCTATATATATATATATGTATATATATATATATATATATATATATATATATATATATATATATGGCCAACCGTTGTGTATGTCATATGTATCTCAAAAACTATTAATGCTACGGTAAAACGGAATACATTTAGGTGGAATGCTGGTCCAATTTAGTACGGAAAATGTAAAAAAAAAAAAAAAAAAAAAAAAAAAAAAAAATTATATCTCAAAAACTACAGATAGCTACAGCGAAATGGAATACATTTTTGGAATCCTGGGAAAATTTCACATAGGAAAAAATGCTTTTATACGGCACACCTAGGGGGCTCGAGCCGACGGGGAACATAAGGGGACGTTTTCCATACCCGTAGGGGAAGGAACCCCCACGACACCCAAATACCAAAGAGCGGGGGTTCGGGATTCCAGAGAGAGCGATCCTACCGTAGTTGGAAGGCGAGACCCCGACTTTCCTACCATCGGTGCGGTATACCCTTGGGGTATTCTTTAGTTAAAAAAAAGCAAAATTTGATAGAAAGTCTATTTAATAGAAGGTCTATTTATTTTAACGAGAAACCAATAAAGGTCTCTAAATAGGCCTTCTAATCATATTACTATATAATTATTAACAATAATTTTTATTTTTTATTTTACCTTTTCTTATGTGAAATTTTCCCAGGATTCCAAAATGTATTCCATTTCGCTGTAGCTATTGTAGATTTTGAGATATAATTTTTTTTTTTTTTTTTTTTTTTATGCATTTTCCGTACTAAAGTGGACCAGTATTCCGTTTTATTGTAGCATTAATAGTTTTTAGTTGCTATGACAGACCTTAAACATTGATACCTTAGCATAACCTTAACATACCTTATGTATATATATATATATATATATATATAAGCTGATAAAATATGTATAGAAATATATATATATATATATATATATATATACTGCTGCTGCTGCTGCTGCTGCTGCTGCTGCTGCTTAACATATATATATATATATATATATATATAACATATATATATATATTATATATGTATATATAACCAACATATATATGCTGCTACTCTTCACTACCATATTTCCTTTCCCAACAACTTAGCAATAACATATATATATATGTGTCTGTGTCTGGTCTGCTATATATATATATATACCTTTGCAATATATATATATATATATATATATATATGAAATTAATTTTAAAATATTAGATATATTCGGATAATAATTAATAATTATTTCGATATCTGGCAACATTGTGTCAGACAAATTTGATTCAGTACGAAATACGCAATACAGATTAGTTGAATTGGACACCTTGTGAATGTATATCGCTAGGCCGTCTCGTCACTTTTTGATTTATTCCTTCATTTGCATTACGGTAGTTTTTTTTAAGAAATACGTAAATTCATTTATAGCGTGGTGTTATTTAAATAATAGAAATATAAAATTCATTATGGCTCCTAAAAAAAGTGAAGTGTGGGAATTTTTCGAGGATGTTTCTAAGGAACAAGCGCAATGTAAAATCTGTCAGATTAAACTCTCCCGTAGAGGCCGAGGAACTAGTAACTTGCGCACCCATTTGCAATATAGACACTCAGAAATTTATAAAAAGACTCAAGAGAGAGAAAAAGTTAAGTGCCCTCAAACTGAGCCGCAACTAGAAGCATCATCATCTTCAGTAGTAATTATATATAACAACATATATATATATATATATATATAATAACTCTTATAACTCAAACTATAAATATATATATATATATATATATATATATATATATATATATATATATATATATATATATATATTAAAAGTAACGGACTTTCAAGGATCACAGAAACAGTCATGATGGAGATAGATAGATAATAGATTTCAAACTCTGCAAAACGATGACGCATGTGCAATTGCAACTTTTCTAAATCCTAGATACAAAACAAAATTTCTTGAATCACGTGTTTCACAGACTGTTAAAATTAATTTGGGATGCCTATGCGATGAAATGCTGCTAAAGGCGGAACTATCACTAGCCAATAAAAAGCAAAAGATCACAGAAACAGACACGCAATTACCATCTATTAGCGATATCATTGCCGAATCCATGAACGTTTTTTTGGCTTCTAGCACAAATCTAGCAGCGATGTTCGGAGGTGTCAAAAGACACTATCATTGATCGAAGAGTATCAAAAGAGAAAAAGCTTGAAATCAGATAAAGATCCACTGGTTTTGTGGCGTAATAATTGTAAAAGTTTTCCACATCTTTCAGAAGTCGCCAGGAAAAAAATCTTAGCAAGCCCTTTAACAAGTGTGGCTAGTGAGCGTCTTTCAGTGGTGCAGATCTCATTTACGACGAAAAGAGAAGCAAACTCTCCTCTGAAAGGGCTCTGAAACTTTTGTTATTGAAACATAATTTGGAATTATTAATTTAAAGCATTAATATATATAACCTTTTCCAAATGGATGGAGGCTTGGGAAAGAGGTTGGTGGGGTGCAAAAGAGTTGGGTCCAAGAGTCCTGCACTCTGGTAATACGGGTATATATATATATATATATATATAACCCAATAACAACATATAACTTTTGCTTTAACCTTAATGTATAATAACCCCTTAATATATATTCTTGCTATACTAATACCATATATATATATATAACCTTAATATATATAACTGCTATATATATATATATATGCGGTATATAACAATAATATATATATATATATATGTATAACAATAGCAACCAATAATATATGCAACCTTTCTTTCACTCTGTAACATATATAACATCCAACTGCTCTTTGCTGCTCTTGCTATAACAACCTTGTATTGTTTGTGTGGTACCTGTGGCCTAAACTCTAAAAACTTAACTATCCGCTATCGCATCCACGTCCCCGGATAGTGATTTTACTATCCCGCATCCGCATCATCGCGGATAGTGTCACTATCCGCATCGCATCCGCATCCGCAGATAGTGAAAAATCACTATCCGCTACAGTAGTAGGAACGTGATTCCGGACACCGCCCTTGACCGCCCTTGACCTTGACTGACCTTGACCTTGACCGACCTTTTTCGCCAACCCTTTGGTCTTCCATGGGTCAATTTTGGCCCCACCCTAATTTTTAGGCAACCTAATTTTTTTGGCAACCCTAATTTTTTAGGCAACCTAATTTTGCAACCCTTCGAAGAAGGGTTGCGCTGAGTTGCGTAAGCAACCGTTGTACGTATCCCACCCTAATTTTTCGACCAGCCCTTTGGTCTTCCATGGGTCAATTTTGGCCCACCCTAATTTTTTGCGACCCTTTAGGGGCTTAGCCCTATTTTTTGATGTCTTTTTCTTTTTCCTTTTTCTTTTCTCCAAAGCATGCCAGATGCCATGGGTCCAATTTTGACCCACGGTAATTTGGCCTTCCTTTAGGGGCTTAGCCCTTTTTTGATGTCTTAACCTTGTTTGACCACGATATAGCCTTTGACCTTGCCAGATACCATGGGTCAATTTTGGCCCACGCTAATTTTTGCCCACTCGTGGCCCACCCGTCACATATTTCATTCCTAACTTGAACGTATGTATGGATCTATCCTACAGACACCTACACACACACACACACACACACACACACACACACACAGATTTACTTACACTCACACACAGATTTACCACACGCAGATTTACGTACACTCACACAGATTTACTTACACTTATACACACATTCACTATGACACTTATACACCCATTCACTATGACACTTACATTTACACATAGACACTTACATTTACACTTATACACACACGTACAAACACACTACCAACCCTTTGGTCTTCCATGGCTCAATTTTGGACCCAGCATTATTGATGACTCATCTTTGATGACGTCATCTTTGGTTCACTTTGATGGTGCCTATATTGATGGTACAGCTTTGGTGGTCTCCAATCACCGTAAGGAGTATCTAGTGATGTTCTATTAGTGTTCTATGAGTATTCTATGAGTGCCAGGTGAGTGCCAGGTGAGTGCCAAGTGAGTGCCAATGAGTGCCAAGTGAGTGCCACATAGTGCCAAGTGAGTGCCACATAGTGCCAACTGAGTGCCACTTTTTTCAAGCCTTTTCTAGCCTCCCCTGAGCCTAGAATAGCCCTAATATGGGTGTCTACCCCTAGGTAATAAGGTATGAGGAATCGATTGGTGTATATTACAATCTGCTAGAATGCTTCCTACTATGAGTTAGTATTTTTATAACACTTATAACACGATAGAATATATATATATATATATATATATCTAAGAGCTACACATTTGAGACAGTGACCGCAAACGTTTCAGAGTCCACGTCGCAGGTGAGCCCCGTCGCGAAACCGCCGCGTGCGCCCGCAGGCGCAATATTTCCGCGTAACCGCCGCCGCGTGCGCCCAAACATTTTCGCAATCCTAAAACTGTAACTCATTACAGACCTATTATTATTATTTAACACATATTTCATAGTTGTGATATCAATGTAAACTATTCAAAAATTTCTTTTCAAATATACTATGAGTCATTCATTTTTACTACAATTGTACGAAATTTTATTAAAAACATATACTTTACATACCTTAAAGCAGTAAATCAGTAAATCAATAAAGGTGTTACCTAACACCTAAGGGATTAGTATGCTTTTGTTTTACTGCTTTACTGCTTTAACTCACTGCTTTACTGCTTTAACTCGCTGCTTTACTGCTTTAACTCATATACATTACATACCTTAAAGCAGTAAATCAGTAAATCAATAGAGGTGTTACCTAACACCTAGGGGATTAGTATGCTTTTGTTTTACTGCTTTACTGCTTTAACTCATGTTTTACTGCTTTAACTCATGTTTTACTGCTTTAACTCACATGTTTTACTGCTTTAACTCATATATTTATTAACATTACATACCTTAAAGCAGTAAATCAGTAAATCAATAGAGGTGTTACCTAAGGGATTAGTATGCTTTTGTTTTACTGCTTTACTGCTTTAACTCACTGCTTTACTGCTTTAACTCTCTGCTTTACTGCTTTAACTCTCTGCTTTACTGCTTTAACTCTCTGCTTTACTGCTTTAACTCACTGCTTTACTGTTTTAACTCATTGCTTTACTGTTTTAACTCATATATTTATTAACATTATGTTTTCTTTTATATTTTTATTTTTGTTTTAATACTTTTTATTTATTATTATTTTTTATTATTTCTATTTTTATTTTTGTTTTAATACTTTTTTATTTTTAAATTGTAATGTAAGAATAAAAACACACAGCGTTTTTTCATATTTAAACATTTTTATTCTATCTACAATTGTACGAAATTTTGTTAAAAACATATACTATATACGAGTTTTAGGGGTAGTAAAATCGCATTTTTCATTTAAAGCATTTATTACATAATTAAAAACTATAAAGGAAATAGGTGACATACAAATTTTTGGCATCAAATATATTTACAAGTTTATTAAAACATACATTATTTAAAAAGCACATAATGAAATAAATACAATAGACTCCACATAAATTAGAATATAAGGGTTGAACAGGGTAAGACAGTTTTTACACAACTTACATTATTATATTTTAAAAATAAGGTGATATAATGATTATTCAATATAAATTTTAAGTTCAAAGAATCAATTATGTGAACAGCATCGTTTTGCTCTATAAACGGAAATCCAATGTCCTGTTGAGGTGATGTGACGGGGCAATGTATTGAATATGAAGCAGGTATCCTTCTCACTTTACAGAGTTTATTTCGTTAATAGCGAACACGCCTAAAAAGCGAGGTTCATTTTTAAACACCGATTTTATTTCCTCTTCATTCATCTTTAATAATTCAAAAGTACGTTGCGTACTCTGTCAATTTCAATGAGTTGAGGATGCTCAAGATAGACCACTACAGTGATGGGTGATTGTAGACTCGATCCAAAAGAGAGACTTAGTCCTAAGGTCCCCTTTCTCAAAATGTTTAAATGATAGGCGTTACAAGCTGAAAGGTCTGCAGTAAGATCATAGGCATATAAATTACTATTCTTTGCGTATTCTTCAAGATTTAAGCCTGTCCCGCTATCATTACATGATACAGTATTAGCTATTAAGTCGTAAAAAGGCCGCGTACAGAGAGATAGGTCTCCGTTGTATAACATTTCATAATCACGTCCGTGAGGAAGTCCATTCACATGTAAACTGATACCCCTAAGTCCAAAAGGTGTGAATTTATAGGGTGACTTTTTATAATTCCCGGAGTAGGCGTCATGTTCCACAATCCCTCATTATTATTACTTTCTGTGGTAAATTTCCGTTCACAATGTTAGGGATATTGATACTCGATAATCCTTGAGTGAAATTAAATATCTTGGTTTCAACTCTCTTAATAGGGTACTTTGCTGTAGTATTCAAAAGCGAATTTTCAATTTCCAAATGCCGCTGTGGCGATAATTTCACTTTTCTAACATAGAGATAAGCCTCCAGCAGTTTGAAAACAGGTTCTGGACATACAGCTGTAGCAGTAGGCTTACTTTTTATTTTAAGAGCAAATTTAGGATTTGACCGTGATAAAATGATTCTAGTATCTACAGATGGTAGAATGAGTCTTTCTTGAGAGAAGATATCGCCATTTAGTCGACCGTAAAATTCATAAGTATTATTTATGACTTTAGCTGCTTTATCTATATGTGCAGCTTCATCTTTGAAACTATAAAAACCACATGATTGGAGATGAGACTGTTTAGCGTCATCTGAATAATTTAACAAATGCTCTATATAGCTTCTATAAGGATAATTTGCCGCTGACGGCCCCTAGTGAAGTTCCGTTAAGATAGACTTCAACCTGAGTGAAACATGTATACAGGAAATTTGATTCTGTATATACTATATGGTCATCACCCGAAGGAAGATCTGTACCATCAGGTTTTGTGAATTTCGTTTTTACATATAAAAACACATTAGAGGGATCTAGGTATTGATCAGAAGTACCTGGAATATTGAACTCTAGAGGAACATCTGTATTGGTAATTGAATGCAGAGGATTAATACTGATAAAGTTATGGAATCGCTAACGCTAATCTGTGTAGGGTTCACGGAGAAGAGATCCAATTCACTCTTACAACAATCAGGACTAGAAGGATGAAGGAAATGCATCTTGCATGTGCGAGTTCTAATCGTATAATGAACATTTTCATGAAAAACCTTACTTATATACACACCTCGTATAAAAGTTATC
>JABUQX010097056.1:0-2500 GCA_015478945.1 Trachelipus rathkii
ATTTGTATAAAACGGCTGTGAAGATGAGATTGTTTCAGTTCGGGAGTGTGATTAGAGAGTGCAGTGTGACAGGGGTCTTGTGGTGTCTATGTTTTAGCGTAAAATTGGGTGCCTATCATTTCTAGGTGTTATTCTAAAGGTAGTAACTTTACTTCGTCTTTAAATATTGTTGAGGTGTTAGTTGGTGCACATAGTCCCATAATTCTGAGTGTCTTTTGTGTTGTTTGGAGCTTTCTCTGTTTCCTTGGCTAATAGTGGATGCCATACTGATGAAGAGTGTTTAGTGTTGGGCGGATAAGTTGTTTATATATGGTGAGAAAGTTGAAGAATGGTAAATCTGCAGTTATAGATGAAATTACTGGGGAAATGATAAAGAACGGATGCGAGAAGGTGATTGATTGGATTTGGAAGTTGTGCAACAAAGCATGTATGGATAGTCTGAAGGATTGGAGGAGTAGTAATAGTAAATTCTTATATAAGGGTAAGGGGGATAAGAGGAACTGTAGGAATTATAGTGGAATTAGTTTTTTTTGGGTGTTTTAGATAGATATGTGCTGGTATTTTGTTCGAAAGAGTGCGTCGAGCAGACCTGAAGGACCACCAGAAGAGCAAGTGTTTAGAAGTGGTAGTGAGATGTGTGCATCAAAGCTATATCGAAACAAAATGATTGAGAAAATGAGGGAGAAAAAGAAATAAATTACTTAGGTTTTATGGATTGGCAACAGGTGTATGATAGGATTAATAGCAGAGTGAGTGAGGGATGTGTTATGTCTCCTTGGTTATTCAATTTGTATGTGGATGGGGTTATGAAAGAATTAGAGGTGCTGGTGGCATTAGATGGTGTTAGAATGATGTAGAATGGAAGAGAGTGGAGGGTGCCCTACATATTATATGGATGATTTGGTTTTGTGTGGTGAATCTGAAGAGAGTTTGAGAGGATTGGTAGAGAGATTTGGAAGGGTGTGTAAAAGGAGGGGTTTGAAAGTAAACGTAGATAAGAGTAAGGATATGGTTGTGAGTGAGGTGCTGGTGAAGTTATGTTAGATGGTGAGAAGCTGGAACAAGTGTCTGAGTTTAAATATTTAGGATATATGTTGGATGTAAAGTGAACGGATCATGCAGAGTGTAGTAATAAAGTTGTGAATGGCGGGAAGGTTGTTGGTGCAATTAAATCGTTGGTGGATGTAAAGGGACTAAGTCTTGAGTGCGCTAGGGTCTTACATGAGGGTATGTTGTTACCTGTGTTAATGTATAGTAGTGAGACTATGGTCTGGAATAAGAGGTATAGATCTAAAGTACAATGTGTTCAGATGGACAATCTTAAGGGCGTATTAGGTGTGAGAAGATAAAAATTGATAAAATGAGGAATTAACGTACTAGAGAGTTTTGTGGTGTGAAGAAAGGGATAAGTGAGAGAATAAATTAAAGCATGTTGAGATAGTTTGGTCATGTGGAAAGGGTGGATGATAGTCGGTTGGTTAAGCGGATGTATAGTGATGAGTGTGTTGGAAATCGACCGGCTGAGAAACCGAAGAAAAAGTTGATTGAATCAGTAAAGGAATGCCTGGAGGAGAGAAATGTGAGTTTGACAGAGGCGAGAAAAAAGTTGCATAATAAGAGTGAATGGCGGGGTTTTGTGAGGGAGTATGGTTGTGGCCCACCTGGGCCAAGGGATGAACCACACACTGACGAGATGCAATAGTGAGGGTCCGTCGCAGTCCCGTGAAGCTCTAGGGTGGAATTTCTGACTGCGACGAGTTCTCACTAATAGGTATAAGGAGGTGGTAAGGTTTTTCTTTTCGACTTGTGTCATATTCTTCTACTACTTTTCTATTTCCGGTGCATGTCACGCATCTCCCCCAGTCTTGGGGAAAGAAGGTGGATGATATATATATATATATATATATATATATATATATATATATATATATATATATATATTTATTATATATATATATATATATTATATATGTATACATAGCATATATATATATATATTGTTGTTATTGTTATATATATAAATATATATATATATATATATATAAAGAGTTATAAGGTTAATATATTATTATTGTTACTTGTATCTATATATTATTATTGTTACTACATAGATCTATACAGTTTTTATATATTAATATATATATATATATATATATATATATATATATATATATATATATATATATATATATATATTATATATATATATATATATATATATTTTTATTTTTATTATTATCTATATTATATATATATATATATATATTAATAGGGTGGGTTGGTATTCTAATTTCAAAGATCGTAAGGTAAAACTAGTTGTGGCTAACTGAAATGGGAATCCATACAAAATTTCAGAAAGATCGGATAAATATTCGCTTGCGGATTTACATTTAAAGATTGTTCCTATAAAGAATGCTAATTTCGCTTAACTCAGTTTCTGTAATCAGCACACATCATAGTTTTTATTGCATTAAATATATATTATTACTAATATTTTATT
>JABUQX010097056.1:7500-47500 GCA_015478945.1 Trachelipus rathkii
CAATGTTATGCAGATTTTCGAAATGTTCCTTCCGCACTCTCCTACCATCCATTTCATCCATTCTCAGTTTCGCGCTTCCTCCCAGAAGAGCTTCCTATTATCTTGTAAGTCCCCATTTATCTTCCTTACAAACTGTTCATTTACCTCTTTTTTTTCCTCCTACGTATATATAAGTTTTTTTTAAATATATATATATATAGTATATATATATATATAATTATTAGTTAAACTGTATATATATATATATATATATATATATATATATATATATATATATATATATATATATATATATATATATATATATATATATATATATATATTTATATATATATATATATATTTTTATTTTTTTATATATATTTATTTTTATATATATAGTATATATAAAGTATAGTTATATATATATATATATATATATATATATATATATATATATATATAGTTAAGGTTATGTATATATATTTATATAGCTTATATATATATATATATATATTACATATATATATATATATATATATATATATATATATATATATATATATATATATATATATATATATATATATATATATATATATAATTATTAGTTAAACTGTACACAACTTTGTTTATTATATGTTGAAGAAATAATCCCTAACCTTCCCGCCATTTCCTGTCTTGGCGCCATTTATGAAATGTATTTTCGTAGACCTCTCTTCTTAGATATGGTTTACGACCAGATAAACTGATATATGTTAAAAAATAATGTACCTAACGTAAGATCAGCGACTTGTTTATATATATATTAGACGATGTTTAATAAAAATTAACCAAAAAATATCAAGTTGTTTCACTCTCCCATTAAACAGGTAACTATAAAAGAGTCCTACCGACTTATATTGCTGGCTCGCCTAGTTTCGACGAACCAAGACGTAATATAAAGCTGCAATAAGCTAGTACCTGTTTATATTTAGGTCTCACAGCGTAAAATGGAAGTCATTACTTGAGACTTCAAAAAAACATCAACAACTACTTGTGCAGTGGATGAACAAGAAAAAGAGATAGCTCCCAACACTCCTGTCACTATATATATATATATATATATATATATATATATATATATAAGTATATATATATATATATATATATATATATATATATATATATATATATATATATATATATATATATATATATATATATATATATATATAAATAAGCTTCACTTTGTTGATGTGGGGCAACAAACAAGAAAATACACAAGAACTTTATTACACTCAGAAGGCAGGTGTTAAACATCAAAACATCAAAACAACAAAACTTCAAAACTGTAACATGGTTGTGAGGTAAAATATAAATAATGTCCAATAACAACAAATGTTCACACATTGTAAAAACTTTCCGCACTAAAGGAAGGAAAGGTGTGGAATTGACAGTCGAAATATAAGTTTGAAAATATTGTTTACGTGTTTGGCGATTAATTCGCTGAGATCTCGCCGCAGCTGCTTTAAAAATAATCATGTTTGGGGTGGCACAGGTCCTTTGTATTGCCTGTAGAGTTTCTTCTAAGTGGTATTTGTGTGCACTTCCTTGGGATCACCAAGGGTTGCCGACCGCCTGCTTGAGGAAGATTGTGGAATGCA
The DNA here is from genome assembly GCA_015478945.1 of Trachelipus rathkii. Lineage (NCBI taxonomy): Eukaryota > Metazoa > Arthropoda > Malacostraca > Isopoda > Trachelipodidae > Trachelipus > Trachelipus rathkii. The sequence goes on from JABUQX010097056.1 coordinate 9,126, forward strand.
AGCTTCCGCTGCCGAGATGACAACTTGCTGGAAGAAACGGAAGGCATCATCAACTGTCGGAAACCGATTATTGAAGTGAGAAAGTGGATAGCTGTGGCCCGATGATAAAAGGAGCCCACCACTTCGATCATAATGCCAGCTGGCGTTAGGGTTCTACCATTGGGCTGTACAAGCTCATATTTAAAGCTAATGGGTAGTGATCACTGCCGTATAAATAATCAAAGCGGGACCAGTTAAAGCGATCCATAAGGGAATGGGAGCAAAAGGAAATATCAATACAGGAAGAAGTGTGTGAATCTAAACGTTCATATGGGGTTAAGGCATCCCAAGGAAAAGGGGTTAGAAGATCTACAAGGATCTTGGACATCGACTAAGTGATAAGGGGTGGCGGAGGTTGAAGTCTCCTAGTATAACAATCGGGGTAGGGAGCTGCTTGAAAAGATCAGCTAAATCGACCTTAGTAAATTCACTACTCGAAGCCAAGTAGATCGAGCAGATAGTAAGGTCGGTGGACAAGTGAATTCGTGCTGCCACTGCATGAAGTTTAGTTTGAAGAGGGACTGGAGAATAGGGGACAGATTTATGAATGAGTATTTCTGCATCTCTCCTATCATTGTCACCTCTTTCTATAGAGGCTAGCGTCGATTTATATTTCGATGATTAAAAGAAGTCACGATGACATAGTTGAAGTTCATGCAAACATATGCACTTTGGTGTACATATGTTTATTAGTTGAACAAGTTCTTCAAAATTGGAGTGGTAGCCACGGCAATTCCAGTGAAGGAAAGTGGCCATGCTGTGTTGTAAATATTATGATGATGGTCTTTTTGAGACAATTGTCTTTATGTTACTAAGGATAGTGTTGGAGGTGGATGAAGATGGAGAGGAAAGGCTGAGACGTGGATCTTGACGAGCAGGGGCAATATATCCTGGTAGTAAACAAAAGTCATACAACAGAGATTTGAGTTGTATTATTTGGAGAAGGGGCTTCACCATGAATGCGAGATAAATTGTTCATATATATATATATATATAATATTATATATATATATATATATATATATATATATATATATATATATATATATATATATATATATATATATATATATATATATATATATATATAGATATATATATATATATATATATATATATATATATATATATATATATATATATATATATAGCGAGTGTGTGCTTATGTGTGTGGCTTTTTTAGCAAACTCTTTAGATCTCAACACAATATTCTGAGACTTTTTGAAAGACTTTTTCTTTTCGCTGTAAGATTAAACGATTTTATAGCCCGTTTATTTTTTTTCTTTTTCTTTCTTTTTTCTTCTCTTTCTTTTTTCCTTCTTTTTATTTTTTCTTTTATTGTCTCTTTGTAGTATACTACTAAATAATCGAATGAAACTTTTTGTAAATTTGATTGAGAAATTGATCAAAATTTCCACGAAGGTTTTGATCTCTGGATTTAAAGATTACTTAAAACCTCTCATCGGCGTTTATCCCCAAATCAAACTCTGACTTTCGGAGCTTCGAAGCGACCCAAATTAAAACATCTTTTTTTATTTAAGCGTCTGAGACCGTGGTAATGCTAAAAAGAACCTATATATAGAGAGATATATAGATATATATATATATATATATATATATATATATATATATATATATATATATATATATATATATATAGTATTTATTATATATATATATATCCATATATTATATATATATATATATATATATATATATATATATAGGCCCTGTTATGTTTTACGACTCCGTCGGTTTTGATTTTTTTTTTTTTTTAATATATTGCTAGTATATGATACTAATAATTAATTTAAATGGTTAGGGACATGATTCAAAAGTTCGAAATATTTAAAATAATTATTAAAAATCACATTTATATCAATAAAATTTAAAAAAAATGAAATATCTCAAAAAGTACGACACTTACAGAAACCAATTACATATTTGAAATCAGCGTATAAAAGCTTATTACAAAAATGTAAAACAAAAAAAAAAAAAAAACAAAAAAAAAAAATTTTTTTCCATAAATGAAATATCTCGAAAGTACGACACTTTTACAGAAAACCCAATTACATATTTGGAATCAGCGTAAAGCTTATTACAAAACAAAAAGAAAATAATAATAGTTTCTAAAAAATTAAAAAAATTAGGGGGTTCGAGCCGACGGGGACAGAGGGATGTTTTCACACCCTGTAGGGGAGGGGCGGAGGAATCCCTGCGACACCCAAATACCAAAGAGCGGGGTTCTGGAGACCCTCCCGGAGGGGGGAAATAGTCCTTACCCTATCGTTCCCCCGGAAGGCCGAGAGACCTGACTCCTGCCATCTTTGCGGTTTACCCTGGGTATTCCTTTTTAGTTAAAAAAAAAAAAAAAAAATTTGGTAATCCGATTGTCGTAAAACGTAACTGGTCCCATATATTTTTGAATCATGCTTTTCACCCTTAAATTGACTGTTAGGATCAAATAGAAATATATAAAAACAAAAACAAAAAATCAAAACTCACGGAGTCTTAAAACATAACAGGTCCTATATATATATATATATATGATATTATTTATCTATATATATATATATAAATCTATATATATATATAAGAGTAGAATATAAATATATATATATATATATATATATATATATATATATATATATATATATATATATATATATATATATATATATATATATATATATTTTAAGTTCCACGGTCCCAGCCAACTTTCATGAAGCTATTTAAATGAAATAATGCTTAAATGAACTGCAATGGAAAAAAACAAAAATAGTTAATAAAATCGCCGCAAAATGACCCTGTAAAAGCAGGGCGGTCGTACCAAATGTCATATCAAATAATAACATTTGTCCGTGATGGAAATTATAAAAAATATCGACACTCGCCGATTTTCATGAAACTTACTATGGAATGCTTAGAATGATCTGAAGAAGGACAAACGTAAAGAAACTGGAGAAATTACTGGTGCTATGAAGTCGCCTGGGTTAGTATTTCTACAACATATAATACTGGGGATTCCATTTTTTTCACGAGTTCTTACGATTTTTTTTCCTGATATTATATTTCCAGCTTGTCATGGTTTATTGACGCCATCTCTTCAAGTACGCTGCTATTCTTTTCCCAACACAATGATATATATATATATATATATAGCATATATATATATATAGTAGAGAGTATAGATATATAGAGAGATATATATATATATATATATATATATATATATATATATATATATATATATATATATAGAGTATATATATATATATATATATATATATATATATATGAAAATGTGATACAAATGTTTGTTTTATAGGCTGGAATACCTTAATAAAATAAATTGAAATTACCTGAAATCTCTTCTACACCAATCCGTGATCCTAACTTTTCATCATTCCCAAGACAGTAATAAGGTCTAAAAATTACGTGATTCGCCTCGTTCTTGTTGTTGTGGGTTTCTCCCCAATGACACAAAGCAGCCTTTCATTAATAAGAAAGAAAATGAAATCTTAGAAAAACCTCAAGACATAATCTGACGAAACTTTTCCTCAATGTATGTTTACTTGTTGAATAAAATATGAAAAATTTCATGAACAAACAAACTCGAGAACTAATTGAACAAGTTCGTATTTACTGTGCTTTAACGAAGAGGCGAAATATAAAATAGCTTAATGCTTCATGATTCACGAACACTAACCTTAATAGTTCCAGCATCTTTCAACAACTACTTTTTCTTATGAATGACTTTCGATCTATAGTGAGACCCTGCAGGGTTTCATGAGAATTCCTTTTCAAACCAATGTTTCAATCTTGATATTACAACGTCATGATGTTCGTATAAGATCACAAATTTTTTTATAGTAGGTCTATACCGGATAAAACCGGTACAATGTGTTCTAAAACACTATAATCAAAAACTCTTATTTACATTTAACAAAATTAAAACGGAAGAATAAAAAACGTAAACTTGCTGTTAGTTCTTTTAACACCAAAAATGAAAGGCACTCGTGATAACTCATGTAATCGGGGATGCAACGTCTGTTAAATGTTGATTTCCTGTGAGCCTCTACCGGCACAGCTCAACATAAATGGAGTTTTTCTGATTGTTTGCGGAAGTGATTGAAATTTCAACACAACCTCTTTCAAGGTTCTTCTGGCTTCCGTATGAGCTGCACGGTGACACCATATGCCGCAGACCACTGGCGAATTGCACAGGGAAGAGAATATCATTGAGGGGTTCCTGATCCAACGATAGATCGGCTCACTATGGTCAAACTTCACAATAAAAGCTCTCTCATTTAATCAAAACATACAAAACATCTTATTCAACTCTAAAAACAACTGCTAGCAATAATTTGCATTGTAATATTTTTCATAAATTGCTTGAGTGTATTATCCGTGTGTCAACGAAACTTTAATAACAGACCAACTGATTTTTTTTTTAATAAGAATTTTATACTCTGCTCGGAGATTCCTCAAAAGCAACTCATAACAACGGATCAAAAAATTCAGCAAAATCGTCTCAGCCGAACTGCTCGGAGGCGTGCGAGCACAGGAGGGACACATGGGATACAACAAGAGTTACAGAAATATACCTTATCTAGCACTAGCAGAATGTTTCACATTCTCCCTGAACACTACGTGTGTCAGAAAATTTTCCCGCACAAACAAATAAAAACTCTGAACTTATGGTATCTATTGTTGAGATCATTCTTGGATTTCTGTTGCATTTGCTCATACAGATACACTCCATCCTATTTGGGGTCTCTATGATGGTTTCCACTCCATCTCTGGTGAACACACTCGATAATATAGCCAATAAGGTCACTTTTACGCGATTGAACTGACGTGTCTAGATCAATAATTTCAGCAATTCACTTCTACGAGAAGGGTTCTTTGCTCTCCTCTTAAATAGGATATACTTTCATGCAATCACCCAAATCTGATATTTATTTCTTCTACGCTTCTAATTTACTAACTTTCTTTCTCTTCTTCTAACTCACTACTTACATAACTTTTTAATTTTTCACCCACATTTTTCTTTGACAATTATTTCTCTGGCTTAATCAAATTCTGCTTTCCTGCTCTTTGATGGGCGGCTTCTGACTACTCTTTTATTTCATAATACTTCATTACATGCTTGTTCAATGCTCTTGGTGAGGGTTTTTATTATACCATTCCATCCCCAAGTACTCTCATCTTGAGGTCCGTTTCTATAAAGCTCTCTATAATCTCTAAATCAATAGTTCATCACCACAACACTCTGTTTCGTGATCTTTGTATAGTATAAATCTAGTTAATATCTCCTCGGCTCATTTATAATTCTTTTGCATATACTCTTGCGATTCCTACAATATAATGTGCGCAATTTGTATCGCGACTAACTAAATATTCTAGGATGTATGAACCAGGAGAGCATGAGTCATTTTTGTCAGAATGTTCCTAATCTCACTTTCATATGTATGGGCATATCTTTTCACGCATATATTATTCTCAGTTTTAACTCTCTTGGTTGAGAGACCAGTACATTTTGACATAAACCGAAACATGTAACTTCACTTTTATACAGAATAAGAGACAATATCAATACCTATATTTTGGTATAATTTCTACTTAATATCGTTAAACACGATCTCTTCTATGTAGGGCGGTCTTTGGGCACATCGAGTGTATATGGCAAAAAGACTTCTAATATTTTCTGGCACTGCTGACAAACGTCAAACTCTATCGTACGTGGTACACAGGTTCCAACTCTTCTTATAAAAGCCTATACCTTACTTTTTATCACTTACAAATTTATCTTTTCATCTTCTATGAAAAATTATATATTAATCGTACGTACATTACAAAATCGGACTGAGATAGAGATATATAGAGAATATGGGTACGCGTACACACACATGGTTCTGTTATCAACCACGGAATTAGTTCAAGATACGTATATAACCATACTATCTTCTAGCTATGACTATTTGACCTGAGCAAAGACACAAATAGGGGACAGACTAACGAGTCATTTTTCTAACATCACCTTTTCTATCTACGTGTCGCCTTTAACTAAGCGACTCATTATATTTGGTTATATCACATACTACACACTGTCAGGGTGAGTCCAAAAAAAGTGAATGAGATATATAATAAAACAGAAAAATGGTATGAGCGGGGCTCGCGATTAGTTGCTTGTTCCAAAAGCTATATTCGCGAGGCATAGGAGATCGTGTGAGTTGTTATATATTATCCGAGTATGTACCTCAATAGTCTTTCTAACTATATTCATGGATAAACCTTATCTAACGCTAAGATGAGGATAAGTCATTATTGGGGTAAGAATCGTATAGAAATGATTCATTGAGATACTTAGCGAGGAGTTTGGTTATTAACGAAGGGAACGCGGTTACAACACTCAATTTTTCTATCATTAGTCTGAAAATATTAAAACAATCCACTCTATACACTGATTCTGGACGCTCTTATCCAATGCGCTGTGCTGAATATTATGCTAGAACGAGCGTAAATACCTCGAGCGCTCTCGACTTGTATTGAGTCGGGATTCTTATTGGCTCATTGCCGTAATTCATATACACTACTATATGAGCTAGAGAGACTTGTGTGAGGTTTTTAAATCGAGATATTTTCGCACTTATCCACACAGTGTCTCGATATATTACTTTTCTCGATGATTCCTGGCTAAGGGCGAGCATTACTAGTTCAGCAAATATTTTTCCTAGGATGAAACATAGTCTCTATCTCTCGCAATGGATCGTGCTTTTCCTTGCTGAGCATCAGACACGTAACGCTCGAGCTTCATATGTGTCTATCGTCGTTCTCCACCGGTACTCATTATATGTAAATAAAAATATGACACACATACTTTTTTATTTTAAAAACAAAGACACTCAAAAAAGAGAATCGAATACTGCCCGTGATAATTAATTATCATCATCTCAATTTGATTTTTCTTGTCTTCATCTTCCTACATGGTCCAAAAACACACATATATGACATGTATTCTCACTCACTCTTAGTAAGATTCTATATTCGTCTAGAAAACTACTTTTCACCAAAATTCTATCAATGTTGGGACACAATTAAAGTTATACATCCCAATATTTTCTATTTGTACCTCTCGACTCGTCTTTAACCCTAAATCCCACCGTTTATTTTTAACCAAAACAACAAGTCACCACCACAGAACAAGGATCTCGGTGGACCTGCGAGCGTGGTGGTCGCCTGATTTGTTATCCAGATAGATAGAGCAAAAGAAGTATCAAGGAGATTTAACTGTTTATTATCGAGGTGTCTTATACCGAAAGTAGGAGACTAAAGATTTATTCAGATCGATTCTTTGCATATGTACTGTCAGTCGTGGATTATGGCTAAAGCTGTTAATTCGAATACAAGGTTCCATTTCCCGCATCGTTTTATTAGGATATTATGTCTATATCTCTCATCTCAGAGTTATTATTCTGACTCTTGATCATATATTTAGGAGTAGGTTATTATAAAATATTCGTATCCGATTGATGTGGTCTACTCATTTCTAATAACGTTTAGTTATTTCTAGATAATAGTTGCACCACTAGTATCTTATGACGGATCAGATATAAAATTAATAAATAATAATATAACTCAGAGGATGAAGTTAAACTGCATATGAGATACATTGATACATTGTACTCATATAATAATATTAATATAATAGAGTAATAATGAACTTTAATATTAGCAGTATTATCGACGTATAATCCAAAAGGCTGTGTGTTAGTGATTGAACAACGAGACTCTAGAGCTTATTTCTTTCTATAGAAAACGTTTCTAATATAATACTAATCACAGGTTTGGTCGCGAAATATACCAATTTTATCGATCAGATTGCAGAAAAATATTAGGAATTCTATTGGAGGGTTTTATAAGTAACACTTTCTCAATGCATATATGAGAGATTTGTGTGAGTACTAATAGATTTAATATCTGCAAGCTATTGTGCAGAGAGTTCAGATTACTAATGTGTGCGACAGTAAAAGTCCTACGAAAATCAAGGAGGGCTAATTTTACAGCTTCGAGACGTATAGAGATACGAAAGTTGGAAAGTGTGATTTAAACCAGAAAGTTACTTCTATCGCACGAATAATACTATATCACTTATACCACATACTTCTGCGAGTAGACGCGCGAGGAGAGAGAGATTAGGGTTTTTTATATACGAAACAGTTCTTACGCGAGTCATGTTCTTCTAATATACGACGACCCAGTGATGCTATCTCGTGATGGCCATGGTTACCCACGAGGGAGCTTCTGGCGCAGTTTTTTCTCCCCGGTAGACGTCTCAATCTATATGGCGCAAGGATCGGGCCAAACAATAGGATTATAAATACTTAACTATATATCTAAAATCGCAACATAAAAGATCGCTAATAATAAAAAAAAATAATTATCATCCTATATATAATTCATGTTACTATTCATTTCATATAAACGAATGCAGATTTTTACTCTTATACTTTCGTATTATAATTATTATTTAAGTTATCGAATTATATCTACGAAAATTTACCAAATAATAAAAAAATCTTCAGTTGTCGGGACAAAATGAACCACCCTGAGTCAATAAATTAATAGAATTAAAATATCTCACTTTTATATAATAAATATATGTAAAAAAGATAAATCGTATTATTAATATCTAATAATATATATTAATATAATACTATATATATATATAATATATATATATAATATTATTTATTATATATTTATATAAGACAAACTTTTTTATTCAATATAAAATATATATATTAGGAATATATTATATATTATTATATTTCCTCCATATAATTTTTATAACATTATAGGGGAGAACTAACAATATATTAGTAGTCCATAGATTTTATATATAATATTATACAGGAGTAAACTATTACGGTGTTTGTCGTGACTGTGAGGATCAAAATTAATACTAATAGCTAAGACGAAACATTTTAGTATATAGTAATATGAGTAATATAGTACGATCCTATATATACCCGGTTAATGATTTCCCTTTTCGCACGCGATTCTCGTGGCATCAGTCATCAAAAATTTTCAACGATAAGCTTTTTACCGATACCCACTCGATTCCATATATATTACTTTGTCCAGAGGCTCGTAAATTGCTCTACGAAAGAAAAGAATATTGGCGTCTAGAGTCCGAAGGAGTGCAGAGATATTTCGATAATGATGTCATCTATCTATTACCTCATTGATTATAATTCTATAATTTCGAAGAAGTCCGAGGTATGATAGATATCCATTTCTTAAGTAGCATATATACCTATAGGTTTTCATCTTTAATGTTATTCCATGCGTTGTAGGTAAATTTTATAATAATACATAATTCTAGTTACATACTATATATATATATATACTATATATATATAATATATATAGTGAGTGTTTATAATTATATAGAGAGAGAGAGGAGAGAGAGAGAGAGAAGGAAGAGAGGAGGAGAAATTTCGTCATGATCAGAACAGAGGAATTTGGCAAATTATGTGGAGAAAGACGCGAGAGAGGATTATTCAAAAATGGATATAGTAGACATACTCATCGTAATGAAATAATAACAGACTATAAACGATGGGTAGTAGCGAGAGTCAGATCATCCTTAACACACATCACCTATCAACGATACCGTAATAAACAGTTCACTCGTCTTTGATTTTTGCGCTTCTAAAAGGTCTTCGCCTTCTGAGTATATGTTACAGTAACTTTTCCTGAGAGTTGGCTATTTCCGTTCTTCGACAGCAGAGAGTTCGATAGATGTAAAGTTCTATATATCAATGTATAATTTTGAACAGACAAAGCGGGGTTGTATCAGATAGTTCTTTAACATCGTTGAGATGTGGTCACTTGACTCTCATCCTATAACCGCAATTGTATTGTGTAGTATAATGTGGCTAAGCGCGTGTTGAACCAGCAGCAATTTCGTGCACCAGTAATGTCTCTTGTTACGCAATGTCTATATCCAACTTTATATTCTATAGCGCTATTAAAATCATAGTGATTGAAATATATAATTCAAATAGATTTATTAGTTTCGCTAGAAAATAATATTTATTTACAGTATAATATTATGTAATATATAGTATGTGAGGAAACCCCCGATTTTTTTTATAGAAAAATATTCCCAATTTTGCTGTAGAGTAAATGATTAAGGTTTCATGAACTAATGCCGGCTATTTACGTTTAATTCTCGGAATGTAGTGAGCGAGTCGCTGAGTAAAAATTCTGGTGGTAATCGAAACCGGAATATGAATTGGAAGTGAACACCACGTTCTTTCCTGTTTCCTCCTTTGTTATTTTTTCATTAGTTTAAATACATAATATCATTGGAACGTGTTTAATTCACACTCGCAATTCAATTCTCGTTTTGTTTGGTTTCTCCGGCGTCTAGTAAAAACATTGACAAAGAGTAAAAAATAACTAAATAGGTCTGCAGGAGGCCACGCACTAGATGCAAGACGCTCGCTACTTAATCACTGGTGGTATGCCGCGGCACAAACATGAGCAATCCAGGCCCACGAGCCGCCACCTCGATACTCAGTATACTTTATTATTATTCTATAAGCAGGGGTCGCTTTCAGAAAGTATATAATGGAGGGAGTTACAAGGTAATAAAAAAATTATTATAATTATCCATATATATATATATACTATATATATATATATATATATATATATATATATATACTAATATATATATATTATATATATATCGTATTGTCGCAATAAAAATATCATTCAATATTAATATTATTTAGATTATATTCTTTTGTATGCGCTTGCACATTGTTTTGTTCACCTTCCACCACTCGTGTATGGCATAAGAAAAGAAAGAAAAGAAAATTTTCTTTTGAAAATACAAATTAACTATATAAAAAATTAAAATAAAAATCTAAAGAGAAAAGATGTTTCCTCTCCCTAATAATCTCTCACCGGCCTGTTGGAAATACGACTGTGGTTAGTGGATCAAGATTAGATAGAATTGGAAAAAAAAATGCATACGAAAGTAAAAGTGGACCAAAGCGCTGATGTGTGAGATGATCATTTTCACATTTTGTTTGAAAAGCTTTTTCGTTCCCATTCGGTGTCTCGTATCTGTTCTAAAAATTACAAAACTCCCAAGCTACTACACTTATTTTTCAAGTAAATAAGAGTATACTTTCATGGTTAGGTTATTTCATATGTTTTTTTGAATTTGTTATTTTTTTATTATCTGACAGAATATGATTCCTTGTTTTTTTACTCCTCCCACACTCAAAAATGACTAGGAGGAAGACGATTATGAATAGTTAATAATTATCTTTCTTCAAAGAAGGATCAAAATTAACTCAATATAAGCAAATAAAATATATCAATATGAACATCATCAATCTAATAAAAATAAATAAACTCATATAATATATATTAATATAAATACACTTATTAGAATAGTATAAAGTTTAGAATCTGTTGCTTTTTTCAAGTTTTCATGCAAATCGGCATTAATAACAAATCTTAACACAGGAATGCCACCTATGAGTGAATGTTGAAAGGTTTTTTGGTGTCACTATGTCCCACCCGGATTTTCGACATCTCGTAACTGCTCTTGACAACTTATTGTAACATTTAGAGACTTTTCGATAAAGCAGGCACATTTGGTGAAAGTATCGTAGAAGATAATTCTACTAACTGAAGACAATCCTTCGATCTGCTCACTCGCAAGTATATAATTTCAAGTCGCGCATAATTAAATATATGCTATGAAGATATCCTTCGTATTCTATTTAGGAGGAATCCTAAAATTGCGAGAGTACTTGGTGCATAGAATTGTTCACTCCTCGAAGAGATATAAAATTAGTGTAACTAGAAACACGCTGTCATTATCATGAGATTACCGGGAACTGAAAAGAGTGGTGCCTAGAATGTGCAACTTAATTATCCTAGAATTATATTCGGTTAAGGTATCGACAAACCTAAGTCTACGACTTATGCCTAATAATTAAATTCTAGACGAGGTCTTAAAATAGCATAATTATTGACTATTCATGTGTAGAGGAATGAAGTGGATCCGTGCCGAGTTCTTTGCCTGGCGAGTATTAACACTAGTGCTCTTTTAGTTGGGCGAAAACACTATGTGTTGCTGATACCTATCATTTTGTTCTGATATGAAAGTACAACATATATTCACTCTAATGCTGCAAACAACTCAGTAATTGTTTGTGCAAAACTCTACTGATGATATCTTATGAAAGCCAGAGGATAAAAAGAATCATGTCGATATCAAATGATAGATCATACTGTAGTCTACATAATTAATGGCGGGGATATAAGACATAATGCTCTGAACACAGCCAACAGGATATTCCGTTGGTTTCTATCTCACTAAAAAAAAAGAATATAATATTTAGATAATGATGTATCAGAGTTTACATAAGCTACAAGACTCCGAGAAATACAAGGAAATTAACATGTAATATACATGAGTGTGAGACAGAGCATTTTATTCGTTTATGTGAATATAATTGTGTATATGATATGTGGATTTAATCGACCATAAATACAGAAATTTTTATATAAAGAGGTATTTATCATACTAAAACTATATACATTATAACAATATTACTATTTGCAATCCATTGAAATCAAACATACACTATTCATATAATAGCAGATTACAATTCAGACCTATTTAAAGGTAAAAGAAAATTTTTCAAATCGAGCTCACTCTTTTATTAACTAAACCACTTTTGTAAGAACTATGGATCAAAAAATATGCTTTGGTCTTATTTTGTGCACTCAAATATTCATCCCAATTCTACTGTCCATTAGGCCAATATTCGTCATCGCAATTAGTGAAAATTAGCAGAGTAGAATTCGTAAACTAAAAATAATAAAGTAGAAGAAAAAGTAAATTAGGGGATATCGCTGAGTAGAGACCTAAATTTATTTATTATTATTATTATTATCATTATTATTGTATACTCTCACTTATGTAGAACTCGAAAATCATTAAGATTATGGTTCATTGGTGGATCTTATTTTATATGATGAGACTCTGGATTATTGTACTTTTATTCATAAATATATATTATGTTAATTTTATAATCTAATACTGCAGTAGTCTAGAGAGTTAAATAATAATATGTTCAACTTATTACTGAAGGGTTATTATTATGAATATTAGAACACATTGAAACCTTATATAGAGAGACCTTGTACAACGATTTTGTCCTCCGCCCACTTATGAGCGTTTTTGTTTATATTCTTCTTGTCTTCACTTTGTATCTATCAAGATGAAATACTTCACCAAAGTCATTCTTTCGATCAATATTATGTGAGAATGTTTATTAACTATTACATAACTAGAGAAATATCGATCATCGTTACGCAAACGCGGGATGACTTTGCCACTCTTATCTAGAGGATAGACCCCATTATCATAAAATTGAATAAGACTAAGCTATATATTTAGGTTGATTAAAAAAAAACAAATAATTATTTTAAGATTATATATATATTTTTCTAATAAATTAAGTAATGAATCAATCCTATAACTATAATTTGCCGCTCCATCATTTTTAACCATGAACTACTAGTCTTAATTATGACCAATATCAAGATATTTCCTAATTAATTATTCATATACAGTAATATCCCTCACCTCATTGCGGAGATGCGTTCAGACTTAATACTACCCCGGCTAATAGGTGTAAAATTCGGTATACGATAGTAGCGTAGAGAGAGGTAAAAAAGAATACTAATTTTAATATATGTCATTTATTTTAAGTCTCTATATACATGTAACTGTACATTTTATCCAATGCTATTATAATATTATATATATATATATTAAATATATATATAATATATATTTAAATTTTTAAGATATTTCACGATACGTTCTACTATAATATATGGCAGTAGTATTGGTGATGGAACTGAAGATCGGCTAGAGCAGGTTGAAGCTATCCTCGTCGTGGATAGGAGGGCCTTAACAACCACTAATGAAGGTGACGTATTCAACATAATGACGAATCTTCATGCGAGGATATCTAATAACGAGAGCGTTAAAAAAAATACTTATGAGCTCCACAATTTGAGCGTCGATTCCATATTGACCATGCTCAAATTCCTCATTTTCGAAAGAATAGAAGAGGATTTTATTAGAAAACCAAGTTATATCTATAAAGTTCTTTCAATAGCAAGTTATTTTAAGATTACTCGCTTAACTTCTTCTTTATGTACTAATTTTTTCACTATACGTGTATATTTTAAGCTTTATACTGTAACGCATATAACAATAACTTAGTCTCTGCACTGATTTAAGAGCGAGAGTACTATTATAATCTAAAGCTAAACACGAAATCTAACGTGAAGATATATATTCTTTTTAACTATGTCGCTTTATCGACCTAATTGTAGTCCCACAAAAATGTTGGGGAGTAAATGTAGAGAAAATGGGCAACATAAATAGAGACTTCTGGTAGTTCGGCTGAAAGCTCAGCCACACGTGAGAATGTTAGGAGATTATATAGAAGTGCTATTTTCGCGGAATATACGAACAGCCCATAAGTGAGATTCAACTGTTTATTATTTCCAAAACTTTCGTCTGTTTCTCAATGTATCGCTAGCGGACACACCAGTCAATTCTTAGAACACAAATAAAATTCGAGATTGGGTTTTAGAAAGATAAATTTCATTTAAATGAGTTTATCACACAATCGACTTCTAGTCTCAGTGTGATTAAAATAATGATATAACCATATGATCATTTAGCAGAACTAAATCACGATGCAAGTGTACCGGTGATTCTAGATATAAATATATCTAATTATTTTATTCATTAATATTTTATAATTTTATAGTTTATAATATATATTATATATTCATTAAAGCTGCAGGTGTATAGTTTTCATCATTAAATTATTTATATATAATTATTTAAATTTATATTTTAATTATTTATTTAAGGTAGGATAATATTTTTTATATTATAAGAATTTTAATTATATGTATTGTATTATATTTCTTTATATTCAATTTAAAATATTATATTTTATTAATATTATAAATATATAATATTTTTTATTATTAACTCATATGTCTCATGTATTATAATCAAATCTCATTGAGTTATTCTCGGATTCTTACTAATAATTAAATTCACGTTTGTTCTCTCGTAAAACGAATAGCCTTCTCGAGGATGGTCCATTATTATGCTATTATTATATATTTATTATATATATCACTATTTATTCTTAATCTATGTAGAGGATCATCTCATTATTATATTATAAATTAATACTGAGTAAATATCATTTGAGATTCATAATTTTTGCGCTTATACTCTTTCTTATTTGTATCTCATTTCACACTGCTATTCGCTCTGATAGGTATCATAAATAATATAAAGCGAGAGAATCGTGTGAATGAATTAAATAATAATTAATTATCTATTCATATAGTGTTGTCAATATCATTTTTATTTTACACTAAGAATAACAAGTGCATATATAACTGTATTTAATTATATAGTACTTTTTCAAGCCTTACATCATGAGGATGCTTCCTGAGTAATCACCAGAATTATACTATGCTATCTACTCTTCTACTTCATGATTCGGATTGTCTTCATATAGGGAACTGAGTACTTATGACGCAGATGCATAATGAACGGATTCTTTCGCTACACGAATTTGCTTTCAGTAATCTAAACTTCATATATTTAAATAATATGTATTTTGTGATTTGTGTAACCTTGAGCAATTTCTGAAAAGAAAGTTTTTTGCAACTCAACACACGACCGTGTTATACAAGTGGGTAACTACCTCTGCGCGATTTATATAATATTCCTTATATATATATAAATACTATATATACTACCAATCAAGCTTGTATTATTAGGAGTAGTTCACCTAATAAACATATTCCCTATTATTCGTTACTTTCGATGGCCTCGCTGCAAATATATCTAATTCTTCTTCTCTTCTTCTTCTATTGTTTATTATCTTATGAGGCGTCTTAGGGTCATGTCCGAGAATGAAACATTAATATATACTGTTATTTAATCTAGATTCGAAGGAGCATACTACGGTAATAGTATTATTTTTAAAAAAATTATTCAATATTCACATTCATTTTCCATTATTAGCCACGGGTGATGACTTCAGTTAAAGTTTTATCTCGCTTTTGTTTTCGAGTATTTGAGGTATTACTTAAAATATTATTTTACCTCGAGAAGCGGATTAATTTAAACCATAAAAAATTTAAATAAATACTATAAATTATTAAACATTAATATAATTTATTAAATTTTATTTAATAATGTTATAATACAATTATGTAGTATATTTTTGAACAAGGTAAAATATATGCGGCTTCTATTTTCGAGCTCGTTAGATCTAGTATTTACATATAGTCGTAAATACTCGAGAGTATTGCTTCAATATAAATAATATATGTCATCATTATAAAATCAAGCGTTAGATACTAAGGGGTATGAGCGTTTGTATTGAGAAATAATCGATGAACAATTTTTCTGCCAGAATTGAAGTACGTACAGAAGAGTTTACACTTCTACTATCGATGAAAATTATAATTTGTGAGAATATGATCGATAAGAAGTATATACCTAAACAGACTCCGTACGTATCTTAATATAACACGAAAATGCGTATGAAAGTGAATGGATCAGATAGTTAACTTCAGAATCTGCTCGTTACGGTTCATTGTTTTAATTTTTGCGATCAATAATTTAAACGCAGTTGAAGAAGTTATTTGCGGGTTCGACGGATATAAATACATGGGATTTTTATTTAAACGTGATTAAAAATCTTGACACGATAAACCGTATAGACGTCCTGGTTATGATGTGCGTGTGCTCGCCGTATTCTTGTTCGCTTGATTGTTGTGTTTGTACTCGGAATAAGGTCCGATTGAGATCTCGCGCGCGAATCGATATAATGTAAAGTCATGCGAACTAGATCTCGTAAACAATAAGGGCTAACGCAACGAGCAGCAGATAGGATAGTCATGAAGAGTACGGTAACTATAATCATCATCGACGACTATCATAATTAATGGCGATAAACGCAAACTATTGATATGTCCTACCTGGTGATTTGTTCCTGTGTTTCTATAAACAGCTTTGTTCTCCGAAAATAAGGTTAAAAAATACTAAAGAAGAAGTGAATAAGCCAAACAAAGCGGGTGATCAGAGGCAAGAGTATTGTTGTAGTCCTTGTCGTCGAAATGCGCTCGGTTATGTGCGACACAACGATAATCGAGCCTGGTGGCTTCGCTTTTCCTGAGACTGTCCAATAGAATTAGGATTTTGAGGAAGGATTGAGAACGTAAATGTGGAAAGTTAGTAGGGATAGGCCTGGGCGGAGAGAATAATTCACTCTCATTAGCAAATCGCATACTTGTATAGGTGAAGATATTGGAAATAGTGTTAAACGATAGTGATAATTCGGCTTCCAGATATACAGAATATATGACGAAGTATGAGACGTCCGGCAGTTTTGCTGCTGGATAAGCTCCACCGATGTAAACTCAATATTTTTTTAAGAAACCTGATTTATTCATTCATGTCGGACTCTCAAATATAGAATTTATTAGTTTGGTATGCTTGAGAGATCTTTCAGAGGGAGATGAGTACACTTTGATAATGCTCTCGTGTTTAGTTTTATGCAGAGAGATCCATGGTCTCATCTGAGACGCTCGAGGTGTCCTGAGAGGAGAGGGCTGACTGCTGATCGGCTAAAACAGCGATCATTAATTTCCTGAAAATAAGTAAGGTGACTGCGGTTTTCAGAAAGGAAACAAGGGCTCGAGAAGAGTTTTGTACCGCGATATTTCGTTATTTTAGTCTAAAATATTCAATACTTTGTTTCGTCGTGTGGATCGCAGAGCTTCAAAAAGAGTGACGGCGCTCTAATTTTACATATTCGAGCTGTGATAGGTGAGGGATTATCGAATATTGAAAGAAGAAATAGATAAGAAAATAAAGCAAGGAAGATTGAGGTGGGTGAATGGATCCAATCGTCGCTCTTATATTATGACCGATAGTTAATGTGCGCTCGGAAGGGGAGATACTTTCTGAAATCGACAAGAGATCATAGTACTCCCCTGGATTTTACTCAGTTGGGGGTTCTAAAAAGCGAACAAAAAGGTCCTCATACAATGCATAGTATAGTTGGTTTTGGTATATCTATTAAAATAGTGAGTATCTATATTTTGACGTATTTTGTATTTCTCCTTTATGGCATATTGGTTCATAATCATCAGGTATTGCATAATATTCGCTACAAATGCTATAATTAAGTTAACATAATAATAATGTATCGACGGGCTGCGCTAAAGATATCCTCTTTTTTAAGCCTCTAAATATTTTGAATATGTTCAATATGTCGTTCGTACAATCTCGATTGCGGCAACTGCGACTACATCTCTGTTTATGACTATCTATTCTTGTTGTCACAGTTTTATTTAAATAGGCTGTCAGTATACTCTGGTGATAATTTTGAAATACATAATATAAATATTTGTCTCGTGGCTTTAAAACGTTTTTAATAACCTCAGAAAAAGTGTTTCGTTTTACTAATATAACAATGTTAATATGTTTAACAGTTCTTTAGTATTACACTAGAATGTAATATTTTAAATCTATTCGTGAGTTATAACCTAATTCACATAAATGCCAAATATTTCTTTATTTCTGGCATTCGAGACCTCCTCAATCATTTTTTTTGATATTTATACTATGATCCAAACACAATATAAATATTTCTTTCCTTTGTTTTTTTCGGTATATTTTCTTTTTTCATAAAGTCTACTTAGAAGATATTTAGGCTTTTGAAAGTGAGATTTTTAAGACTACATTTACTACATGAGAGAGTATCTAATAATAGATAATCCTGTTGTCTCTGCTAATCCTCATCATCTTTTTAGTCTCCAATCTAGACAACAAGCAGCACGATCTACTTGTCTCTCCGTGTCACAGCGTCTCTTTCCAACTCTTGTTTTCCAGAGACTATGACGCATGATACACACATGTTGCTCTTGCTCTTCTCGTTCCCACATGCGCATTCAGGTCTCCCATCACCACCTTTATCTCTCCTCTCACTCTATCATATAATCTTCGTAGCTCTTCTCTGTATCTCCCTTTCTCCACAGTAGGTCTTCCGCTGTGAGGGGCATATGTTTGTATTATGCTCATCGTTTCTCTTTTAGTTTTTATTGCTATTGCTATCATCCTCTCATTCATAATTATCGTCTTTATCACGTTCTTAAATATGCTAGGCTTGACCATTATGGCCACTCCGTGTCTTCTCTCTTCCAACATTCCCTTATATATTAACATTTAATCTGTGTGCAGTCTTGTAATTCCTTCTCCCTCCCATCTCGTCTCGCACACTCCCAATATATCCAGTCTTCTCTCCTTCATAAAATTTCCTCCTACCTCTCAAGACCTGCTATCTTTACTTATCTCACAATATTAGGAGTCAATAGTGTCACGGTTGTTATAATCCGCGAGCTCCCTATTAAGAGAAAAGAGTTGGCGCAAGCACCGGTTACAGAGTCATTCACGAGGCTGTGAAGACGTCTATCTCTCTGTATTCTATCCGGATGGCGATCGAGATATTATGTTCGTGTTGCACGGAGCGTAAACTGTTTTTGAGCATAGTTAGCTATTGGCCGAAGCGTCGTAACCCGTATTCCAGAACTCCCCTCTGAGGCGAATAAATCTCCAATAGATAATAAGAAAACTCAACTCGCCTGAGACTGTCTCCAGCGCAGATGCAAGTAAGACAGAAATTCATGGAAAAACGTAGGATTGTTGTAAGATCCCTATGAAGCGTGCGGAGAGATAACTTGAGGTAGTCGAATGAGAGGAATACGATATGTGGCACGAAATATAGACTACGAAGTTGTATCAAGTAAAGGAGTTTCACGCAGACTCTCTGTCATTTATTCGTTTACGTCTATCTCGTTTGTTCAGGAGTATATGTTGGGGAAGTACTTAATCTCGAACTTACAGTATACTATATTCTTCGGATATCTATCCAACTATCGTTGTCGAGTCAGTCTGACTTCATCCCCTATTCAATACCCTCTATTATATTACTTTCAAGTACTTCTCACTGTTCCTCATAGTTGTTAAGTCTGAGTTTGACGTTACTTGAGGAGAGTTGTATCTGCTGATTAGCCTGTATATGCTGAAATATCATATTTCTTATCTTAATTATTATACGATACTTACTATATATATATTATACTTGTAATGTGTAACTTATTTTGATGGAAGGAGATTTCTTCTAGCTAGATAAAATTCGGAGGTATAATATATTTTATCTCTCACCTCTTCGAGAGGAGTAAATTGTTGAACCATGTCCATGATGTAAGACTGGAGTTAATAAAAGAGAAATACCATGCTTGTTAGATTTGAGAAAATACTTCATCAGTAACCAAGAAGTTCAAGTTCATGTTTGGAGATTCATTTGACTCGGGAAGTGATTGACCAAGAAGTTCATTTTAAAACTTTCATGTCACTGTTGACTCGGAAGTGATTGATCCAAGAAGGTTCAATGTTTGGCTGATTAATTTAACTCGGGGAATAATTGAGCCAAAGGAATGTTTCACATTTTCTGAGGAAGATGTCTATATATTCTGACGTCGGAGAATGAATTGACGGTAAGATAGCTCATATATGTTAATTAGACTTTCAAGATTCTCTTATTGGTGACTCGGGATACCGTTGATTGACCTGAGAAAGGAGACGTTCGAGGTTTTAGTGTATCTCGATCTTTATATTTTCTGATCGCTGTCGAATATACGGAATAAAATGAACAGGGACAGGAAACGTTCGATAACGTGCTTGGGAAATGATCTTGTTTATGAGTGCTTGTTGAGCTGACCGTCTCGGACAATGAGTGTTGCATTTCTAGATTGGGTATTACTAAGGATATATAATTCATCGGTCGGAGGCTCGAGCAGCGGGTGAAGAGGCGCTAATGTACCCAGATATTAGTTGAATTACAAGTTATCGTTTGAAATAGATTTTCTATTTCCGGGTTGACCCTCGATGACAGTTGTCGAGATGAATCGAGTAAGGAAGGTATCATCAAAGTTATCAAGATATTGGTGCTATTGACTGTCTATTTTACCCCGTGAAGTCGAGATCATGACCAAGACGCGTACTTGATTTGGATGCTTCTGATTACGAGTTTGAGCTTCGAGGTATATATTATGACCAAAGAAGTTCATGTTTTGGAAGTTAATTTGTTTGACTCTGCGCAAGTAGATTTTGGAGTACCCAAGGAAGTTCAATTTTAGATCGACTGAGAGATAACGATTGAAACATCAATGCACATAATATATAATACATGTGAACGAGTAGTTTGAAGATCTATCATATGTTTGGAATGAGGCATCTCTCACAGGTAAGTTGGATATCGAGCTCAATCGGTAATTAATACGCTCTTCTCTCTATTCGTAATGTTCATCGTTACTGTTGCTTTACACTCTGAGGACTATACTCGGCCAAATGAGAGTGATTTGTATGAGAGCAAAATAGTATATGTTATATAATATATGGGTAGGAACGATAGTTGGCAGTGTACTCATAATCTTTTGCAGAAATTGAGACTCTTGACCGTGCAGTAAAGTTTATGTATGGAATGATCTTCATATTTTTGACGCTAATCGAGCGCATGTGGATTTTTACACCATATATCATCAGGTTTTGGTAAGAGGATGATCGAGCGCGAGTAAATATTGGACACGATATTAAGATAAACTTCTCCTTAGAGTATCCTGCGTAAATGTTATTTTCGGGGAAGTTGTCAGTATTACTTATTCGTGTGTTTAGCTTCATATCGTTCAAGTGTCTAGTAATATCTATAATAATAAGAGGCACTATTATCATTAGTTATAAAGAGATGATTGTTGATTGAACATTTGAGATACAGATGATTATATGATCTCGTAAATTTAAAGAAAGTGCATAAAAATATTTAAAAATGTGTTATGGATTACTCTCAATATATTTCTACTCGTAAGCTCCGGCAGGTTGTCTTTGTAGAGTTGATTAATTTTATGGTTAGAGTAATAACGATTGCTGGTATTAATATAATTATCCTCACATTAACTAAATTAAATTATATAGATTGTAACAATAAGTGTAGTGCATGATTTATTTGTATGTTAGTTATATTATTAATCAAAGAGAATCATATTAATATTAGAAGAGAGCACTTACCTATATTTATTGATCGAGACAGAGAAGACGAATGATAATGAGGAGGGCACGCTGACTTAAGTAGAAAAAGTGTATACGGTTGAGAGGAATACATATAGCTTTCATATGAGAGAGTAAAACTGACACTCTACACAAATTCCGGACGGCCCAGAACGAAGAAAAACCACTTCAGAAGGAAAGCTCTCATTGCAAGGACGGCTTAGAAGCGGTGCGCCTGCGTCGAACGTGACAGCGCACATTGACACACATCATGACAGCACACACTTACACGCGCACTAGTCGACCAGCAATAAAGTCGGTATGTCATGAATCTTATGCAGTTAATAATTAATGGAGCTAAGAATATATAGAGACATACGTATATTAATTAAATTAAATAGTATATAACTGATCACTGAGACGGTGACGGCCACTAGCACTAGATGAGACGACGATATATAAGTATCTATTATCATTATATACACGATCGATGAGTAATTGAAGTAGAATAACTGACTAAATAGTTTGACTGATCAAAAGAGTTAGGTCGATGCCGCTTTTATCTAGACTATGACTCGAAAGAAAGCTAGACGGACTGATACCTATCGTTACCGAGCTTTCTTGTACTCGAACACTCTACTATTAATCACTACATATATCTATAATACCAGAACCATCGTTAAAAAATAAGGAGAGGATATATGAGACAAACGCGTATAAGCTGCGAATTTCTCTAAAATCTCTGAGATGGTCCTCCACCGCACGTGTCTGATTTTCTTCATTACAGAAATATGTATGATGCGTATTTCTACAGCGAGTTGTCCGCGGAATACGAGTGGTTTTGAGAGTGATAAGATACGATAAGGTGAAGTCGAGTTAAGTATTATCGGTGCTAATATATAATAAAGAAACGGTCACGGTATATCGATTCACTACCCATTAAATTTATCCTACGTTTTATCGAAGTAAAGTACTATACCTCTATTCGATATATGAGAACATTATTGTTGTAAGACTGTGCACCATTATAGGCGAAGTTTACGAAAGTAATGATATTATGCGTATAGGCATAAATAAGTTCAGAAAGAGGAGGAATAGAGTCATGCTTAAACAAGATATATATATATAAAATTACGTATGATAGAAACGAAATCTTAAATATAATAATGAGAATATGTAAAATAGTTTTATTAAATAGTCAATGACTGAGACGATTCCAATGTCATATAACTGAGTATATACAGACGATCGATAGCACGAATAAAATATAGTGAGTTGAGTTAGTTTAATATAAAAAGTTGTAGTGAGGGGTGTGGATATGCAGTATACGTAAGATCACAAATAATAAGATTTATGGAAGGTATATAGCATAAAGCTAGACGATATTCTGAAAAGGTTCGTGTTTGAGTTTGTATGTGAATAGACAGTGCTTTAGTGTATTATAAGTAGTAAAGTTTTATAAAAACAGGATTTTATATATACTAAGTATATAAATAGCCATAATCATATGTTTAATTTATATACTACGCTAACTGACTTAGTTACAGCATTTACACAAGAATATATCGGAAGCGAGATCAATTCAGTGATAGATTTAACTATAAACTTATCTATAGGAGAGTAAGTATCTATCATAAATCTTCTATCATGAACAATGTACGTATAATATATACTGTTTAATTCGAGGCGCATATACATCGAAGCGACTAGATGTCTCGTTTTATAGGCTTGAATACTGCTGAAGCTTTGGCCGAGTTCCAAGTCCAAGTACAAAGAGATAAGATTGCCACGCGAAATATTCTAGTAGTTCCAAATGTGTTTCGTGATGGGAGGTCCTGAGTCACTGAGAGTTAATAGAAGTGTCTGTAGATCCTGGTCGACTAATCGGTACTAATCATATTTAAGTAGCGAGACCAATTCACTAATGAGGTTAATAAATAATATATAAAATGTATATATTATATACTCTGGAGAGTTTTAGTTTTAATTACAAATATTTACTTATAAAAATACAATTTTCTTTCTCTCAGAATAAATTCATAGTAGGACTGAAGTGTACATCCAAATCCCTTGCCTTACTATGGAAATAAGATTAAAATGTTTTGCTAATCAATTAAATATTAATATGAGTATATAATTTTTTTATGATGTTATTTCCATTTATTTAATTATTATATATATTAGTAATAAGAATATTATTAATCAGTTATAATCTACATTTACATGCTGAATACAATAGTCAACAATCAGATATTACTATTCAGAGAGTTATATAAAAGAGATTATAAATTTTAATAGGATATTAAATAAATAACTATAAGATAAAATGAACAGATTTAGGAAGTGACATAGATGGTATAGACAGGATAATAATAAATTTCACATAAATAACACTTCTGTTTGGAGTTAGAGTTAATAATAATAATTGCGAATGAATGATGTGGAAGAAATTCGCTGATTGCTTTGTGAGAAAACTCCATAATTTTTCCTACTTAGAGATATTTTACTCTCAGAGTTAATCTAATTATTATAGATCATGTTATAATTACATTGATATGTGATTGAGTTATTATTATTATTTACTCGTATTATTATTATTATTAGGTTATTTATCCTGAGTTACATTATTTAATGATATATATTGATATATTTATCTTAATTGCATCTTATTATCATATGATTTATTTATTAATTATTAATGTATATTTGATGATTAACTCGGAATCTGAGTCTGATATTATCTTATTGTAATTACTATTGGTAAGTCTTTATTCGACTGAGAAGTTAAGCGTATATTCCGGGGCTGTAGTATTCTGAGTGAAATATTTCTGTTCAAATTGAAGTTCCTGAGTGTTATTTGAGTGTGAGTGACGGAGTAGATATATGGATATATATAAGTCGTAAGGTAAAGTGTGTTTAAAGTGACGCAGTTGTTATTCATTGATGAATTAGAGTGAGTTCATTGATGAAATAATAATGGGATATGATCATTTACGAGCTCGTAATTTTTCGATTATTGATAAAGTGTGAGATATTAGTAAATTATTATCAGTTTGGGTTTTGTTTTCTAAGTATTATTATTGATTATTGGAATAGAAATCAGAAAGTGAAGTGGCTATGCGATATGTTGCAGCTGATGCTGACACAAATCACCCTCTCTCAGTCTACCGAAAACGCTGACGGCACGATTGTTGGTGCGAGCTCGGTATGCCGCAAGTGGATATCTACCTTGCAAAGTGTGTGGGTTGGGACGGTTTCAGATCCGGAAACGCAACGCTATCGGTTTTAAAACGTGAATATAGCCGAGACTATAGCTTTGCCGATCAATCCGGTGAAATTGTTGGAATTCGTGACGACATACTCCTGCTTCGAGCGCACACTTGCATAATGGCTGTGCGCGGGAATGCATGCAACGTACGCCGAACTGTAGATTCGCGGAAGCGACGTCGAGATTCTATTTAGCGAGTATAAATATTCGAGAAAATTCAGTTATTACAGAACATCTGTGTATTAATAAGCACGAAGTTATATAAAACTGTAAACTCTTTGCTTCTATAATGTAATATCGATAATACTTACGGCGTCGAGATTGACCCGATCAACTTTCGAATTATAAATAATAATAATGATGTTCATAAGGTAAATATCACGTAGTATTACTCCATTGTCCTTGCCGTATCTTAACCCTAATTTATTTATTATCGAAGAGTTTCAGATAAGATTGTTCGAAAGTCGTTTTACTTTTCGCTAATTAGATAAGCTAATATGTATATGAAATTATATAACTCAGAATTTACGCAAAAATCACTTCGATCTGAACTGCTCGAGATAATGTAACTTTGAATTAAAAAGATTATGACAACTTTCCTAAAAAATTAACTCTTACTATTTAGTACTAAATCGAGGTAAGATAGTCAATATACGTAGGGTGTATTCTCAATACTGACTGGCGTCAGAGACGGAGAATTATCTATTGTATCGAATATAAAATATAATAGAAAATGGGGCCATTACGAAGATACAATTGAAACGGCGCTGGACTAAATATTATCTAATAAATATTTAAACAAATTCTTGGTACATAATAAACAACTATGTAGCGACTACTATAAAATTTTAATCGTACTATAGATGAAAAATAAGAATGGTTTGGAGTTATGAGGTATAGATCGCATTAAATAAAATATTAATATACACATACAGAAATTTGTTTATGCTTTCGTTCGAGATATATAATATCGAAACGTCTTCTCATTACAGATCAGTTGAAAATTAAAACAGGTAGTATAGATTTCATATCGCTCAGTTCTTGAGCAGATAATGATAATTTTTTGTTTATAAAAACGTAGAATAAGGAAAAAAGAGATAATTGGGACTGTAAGTATGTTTTTGTATATTACTATCTTCTATAACCTATTCACATTAAAGTTACGGTTTTTAAAATTTATGTAGTTGGCACAGTAAATGTACGAGTTTATATATAAATCTGGTAATTACTGAAGTATATATCGACTGGTATTTAATATAACATATTAGGTTCTCCTGCCCTTTGTGCTGTCTATTTTAAAGTCTAGCGCATCGGAGTCCTCACGATCCTTACATCTCGCACATAGGATAGAGGTTTAAGAAAACATATCTATTCATCGACGTGACAATTAAGACAGTACGGTATTTCACGCCTCCGCACGCCTCTATATTAATGCAGGGTCAACTATCATACCGATTATACGGGCCACGACGGGAGAAATCTGTTATATTGAAAAGGTCATTCCATCATCGGATTATCCTCTGAATATCCCTCTCGTGTGAGCAGTTTCTGTCGATGACATTAATGTCTGTAACTATATGGCTACCCTATATTTTGTATTAAAATTTGAAACTTCAAATATCTTTCCTGATTAAAACGCAATTTTTTTGTTATGTTGTTCTTGCAGCAAATAAGTAAATTGTTGATCAAAATTCTACATTTAAACAAATCTTGTCTAGACCAAACAGGGTGAAAAAATTGAGTTTCTCCCTTTCTCCCTTGTTCCCATAATTTTATAAAGAGAGACTATAATTAAATAGGGATTGTATTGTTTTGTTTGTCACCGTAATTTAGGATAACAATCTCATCGGATTGATCTCGGTTGACAAGAACTGGGGATAAGCTTTGCTAGTTTTTCTTTGATGTTTACTTTTATCAAGTGGACAGTTTCTGAATGAGTTCTGCTTTCCTCTAAGAGATTAGAGGTTACATTAATACATTAGAAACCTATTGTATTTGATACAAAAAGCCTCAGGCTCAAAGACATTATTGAAGCTTCCTAAAGGTCAGTTTTGATTGACAGAGAAATTTCAACTTGAAAAGACAATGAGGAATCTAATTCTAGTCTAACTGGACGAAGCCCTTTTTCAATTTCTTCTTTATTTGAGGTAAGGTTCATTCTTCCTGATACATCGAGGACAGCTTGGTCACTTGTTGCACAATACACGCAAGTAAGAAACATAAGTAATTTTTTTTGTTTTGTTTTACATGCCAACATATTTGGGCCTTAAAATCTGTTCGCAGATATAAAGAGAATATAAAGTGAAAAATAAACCTTTTCGGTTTTGGAACCCTAACCATCACAATTTCTTACCTTGATACCAGTTATCTAGTCTCGCAAGTAGAATCTTAAACCTCACCACCAACTATTAGTTTTTTCAAGTGTACACCTGTGTACTGGACAAAAAAATTCACAGTTTATGCTACCTACTAAAATTAGAAGAAATGACTCTTAAGGCTACCTCACCGGGAAATCCTATCCAGATCAGTCATAATCGGATCGGAAAGATGGAGTTGAGAAACAACTCTAGATGTATGAGAGGGAGAAGATTTGAAATGAGTGAAAGAATGAAGAGTTGGGTCATCTGCATGAAAATAAATATAGCAGGAAGAGCAGCTGAGAAGTTTGTTAATAAAAAGGATAAGACAAAACAGAATCATGAGAGCATCACAATTGACAGAGAAAAGAGGAAAAGTTGTTCCACCAATCACAACCGGAATTGAAGAATGTTAGAGGAAACTAGACATGGATATATCAAGCACCACCACATGAGACGACTCCCGATAGTCCCTAAGGAAAGAAGATCGTAGATCAGTAAGACAGGAAAGTGTGTCACCAATTGACATCGATGGTTGAAAGCCATACTGATGGCCGAAGAGAAAGGAATGAAACTTTAGGTCATCCAAGAAATGAGTTAAATAAAGATTAAAACATCTTAGAAAAAATACAGATCACATACTAAGAACTATGGGATGATAGTTAAAGGGTTCAGAACGTTTTCCAAATTTTGGAAACAGGCGGACATTCTCGCGCTTCCAACAATGAGGAAACGTGTTACTGTTAAGGCTCGTCGTGGTGAGCAATGTTGCAAAGGATTACGAGAGCAACACCAAACGCCAGCACATAAGACAAGCAAAACGCCCCCTTAAGACCACCCAGTCCGCGTTGTCTCAGCTTTATACTGTTTATAGTAGTCCATCTCCAAGCTTGATAGAGCCGCACCAAACTTTCTCAAGCTCTATCTTCTTATACTACTCACTTATAAGATCATATGAAATTTCAGGTAAAGACTTCACATACCTTGCTCGTCTATAGCGTTGGTTTGGAAATTATGAACGACGTAGAAAGCGGTAATTGGTTCCATCGGAGGTTCATTCCAGGCATTAGAACTTCATCTAGGGTGAATCAGGAAAGAGATTAATGGCCAGTCGTACTGCTGGAATCGGAGAGTTACCCTTCTTTCTTTTAATACTCGCCAAAGGAGAAGAACTACTATCGGATGGCAGCGTGAATTATACTATCTGACCCAAAAGACAAGAGAAGAAAAGCCAGATTTACAAAGGTTATTGAAAATTTAATTCGCAAGTGGCATGTTTTGATAGTAAGAGAACAAGGAAATCAGCACACTTTCGTTTATTGATAGTAGCCAACTGCTCGCCACCGCGCCCATCTGCCTGGTAATTCCCACCAAATAAAAATTCCCCTGCAACGGATCGAGCTGAATGAAAATAGCAGAGGGAGTGAGTGGATACAAGGAGGAACTAGAGTTTTTCACCCCATGTCTCCGGGGATCTAGACCATACTAGATGCTAGAAGTCCAAGGATGCAGGACAAGAAGTTACAAGAATTGGGCTGAAGTTAAGGAACGCGAAACCTAGGTTATTTTGTGGAAATATCGGGAAGGGAAAAGGACTAGTTCGACGTGGGATGCTTTGCCACAAAATCGGAAGACGCCTTGGTCGGATTAAACCCTGTAAGAAATTTCCCTAAAATCTTCTCCTGGCCAACGATGAAGAGGAATTATACGAAAATTGAGTAGCAGCCATGGCTCCGCTCCAATATAAGATTTTAACAAACATAAATAGCCGCGCCGTCCTCTCCTGTTGGCCAACCCTCAGTATTCCCTCCCTCCACAAGAAACCCTGGAAGAAAAACGAAAAGGTAACAATTGGAAGGACCAAAATAGAAACAAGTGGATATTTTCTTCCAGTGCTAAAGGAAGGATTGCTTTGATGAAGGAGAAATGAGTTAGCCAAAGAGGCTGCTTTTTTCCGAAATTGGAAACGGTAAAAACGCCCACGGTCTCTCTCCACACCAAAGAGTTTATTTGTGTGAGTGGTCGGTGACAAAGTTCCAAGGGCTATATGTGGGACGCTGAAGAGCTCCCGGTGAGGGCACCCAGGTCTTTGGTATGTATTCGGGCCGGAGAGGGGAGCCCTGTCCCACCAACGTCCGGCTCTTCTTTGGCAAGGAAGCCGAAAGGTAAGTGAACCACTCTTTTGTTCCGAACCGCCTATCTCAGAAAGCTGAGCTTGCCGAGTGTCGCCGCTGCCGATCGCTTCGCGCTCTGTACTCGACCTACCCGTGGACACCCCCCACGGAGAGGAAGAAAACCACAGTCTCAACAGCGTGGCTGCTCCACCTCCGCGATCCCAGAATAAGAACAAGAGAAAGGAGTTTCGCTAATGCCAGAAGAACTCTACAGTAGGGAACAAAGGTGCGGGAGGGAGAAGGCCCCCTGGCTTTTGTAAGGCCCAGAGTCGCCTGGGGGAGTTGGTTGTCCTTCCTTCCTTCCAAATAAACAAGGTCGATATGGTGAAGTTTTTAGTGAAATAACAGGCAAAGGAGAACTTTTAGGATTGAAACGTCCTCACTTCCTCTTACGTCGTCTGCTGTTCCCTTAGCTCCCGGCATAAATTTCCCACCTCGGTCCACCTCCGCTAGGTTGTCCAGTCAGAGGAAATCCTGGCGAGAGTGGCGCGCCCAGTTAACCGGGTTCTCTTGAGTCTCTCTCTCGTAGGTATAATGAAACTCAAATGTTGAACGAAACCTCCTTGCGGGTATTGGGATTGGGAAAATCGAAATAATTTATTGAAATAAGCTTTACCAAAACTCTATTATTTCAAGCTGCAAACCCACAGCGCTAAACATTTAAAAATATGTAAAGTTTACACGAAGTTTTTTATTCCAAACGCCATAGTGATTCAGGATCAACACCTCCTCACTTGTATACGTGCGTTTATGTTGAGTGCAACATTGGGTTTCAGAGTGTATCCCGATCCATGAGAAACCAGTATTGTGCGTCGGGGGTATTCTGCAGAGAAATTGGCCAAGTTTCCGATATCAACAAAAAAACGAAAGAAGAAAAAATATGTTTAAATTGAATTAATATCCGCTTGAACGGAGGACACTGCTGCGAAAAACCAGGTTCCTGTCTACTTCTTAGAATAGGAATTAATATTTTGTATACCCCATTATTAATTCAGGTTAAAGTGTAAATGGTAAACAGATACAAAGGGTTATTTTCAAATGGCGTAAAAGATTCTCATGGAAAATTATTCATTTAATGTGAACACTAATTCAGCAAACCCTCCGGAATGTGATATGAATAAAAGATGTGAAGTCCGGGAGTGGTTACTGAACTCTTATCTTTCTCTTAAATGACCGGAATCTACATTCCCCAGCCTTCTGGACCGATATATAAATGGAGGGACACGAAAGATAAAAATTCCCAAAGTCACCTTATCACACGATCTTAGAGGGATGATCTGGTAAAAAAACTGTATTTGCCGTAAACAAATATCAAATTTTTGGGACAAGTTATGTGGATTGTCACACCTTAGGCTCTCCTTCCATTAAGATTCCTCGCAAGGAGATTTTGTAAAAAGCCCCGATGGTAGCCATAGGGCCAAATAATCCCCACACATCCCCTTTTTTTCACCAGGCTAACTGAGGTAATTAAATCAGATGTCAAGTAGAGAGATTCAATTCTAAATCAGAGAATATACATCTTCTCAAAAAGTAAACTGTAAAAAATTATTAAAATCAAGGGCCGTCAGCAGAAGGTCAAATTGAAATAAACCTTAAATTTAACTATTGTTGGCCATATTCATAAAGACTATCAAAGAAGGAGCATATGAATAAATTTGATTAATCGGTCCAAAAGAATCAATGGGAACTTCCTGGCCCTTCCTTAAGTTAAAGGATGTTCGATGCTAATCCCCGAGAAGTTCTTACACTAGATTATGGTACACTCCCAGGAATAACCTTAAAACTTTGTTATCGAGCGCTTAAAAACTCTCAAAGGTTGGTCAGTGGGTGTGATTAAACTTTTTAGTGGTTAACAACAAAAGAAGGTTCAGACCCGCAAAACGGGGAGTTCTTCAGGGAGAATCCCCTCTTCTAGGAAGGAAGTCCCTGATTTTGTTCATCTGGGCCCCAATTTTCCAAAGTTCCCGGTTTTGTAGTAAAGCACTAATTCATTCCTCCTCCTCAGTAATTTCACAGTACTGATAGCGTTTTAAAAAGGTCTTAACCATTATTCAATTTTTTACGAGTTTTAAGGGGAAATACCTTTTAAAAATAAACGCATGTCAGTATTCCGAGAGATATACCCCAATTTTGATATAAAAACTTGCACTAAAGGATCACGTTAGTGTCCATTATCCCTGGCATTTTTTAGTCAGGGATGTATTATAGTGGCCCTGAATGGCTTCCAACATAATAGTATATGAACGGGCTTTCATAAGCATGAAACATTACAGTACACAACATGGCCTAGTATAAACGTTTAGCACTCTTCCTCTATTTGGTATCTGTAACAATGGGCAAAGTAATTATATAAATGTGGCTAATTACAATTGGAGATCTGTCGACTGGCTTTGGTAAGTATAGAATTAGAAGATAGAATATGCATGAATTCTTGGACTTCACGCATTCTTTATACCAATTTAATAGCTGATCCACATCCTATATCTTATGGATGGCAATATTACGGGGGGTGTATCAGGGACCTATGGGTACCTAACATTGGATAATATTAACCTATGACCTCCGCCTTGGCGTTGGTAAATAGGACGGGGGGTAAGTTTTAAGAGATCTAAGTTTGGGAATGCTGACCACCTGCTTTCCTCAAACTGCAACAACAAAAACTTTCATACTACTGAAAAACTTCCCTCATCCCCGAAGATTGTTTTACTTGCATGAAGACATGTGACAATTTCCAAACATCATCAGTCCCTTCGGTAGATGCACGGATAGGCCAAATTAGAGGGAGCTATCTCGGTTAGAATTCTAACATCTCCCCAAGGATATACCCCAGTACCAATGTCTCCGACCTCCCATATGGAGTGGAGGCATTGGTATTCGTGAGTTGGAAACTACTCTTACCCCAGCTCGAAGGCTCAATGCAAAAAGTGCATCACCAAATAGAGGCCCGCTCTGGGGCACTTGTGGCTGATCTCTAATTAAAGGTTCCCCTTTCTCGAGACCGAAAAGAAGGGAACGTGTCCCATCCGAGTTCCAGGATGGCTTGGGGCTGGCCGAAAGGCAAGCTAAACCGTGGTTGCTTAATACTATCACTGGAAATAAATTTTGAAAAAGCCCCAGTACCTTTAAATAGATGAATGAAGGCCCGCAGTCCCGGACTTGTTGACATGTCGATTTTAAGATCCAACATAAAAACTTGTGCAAAACGTACCCACAGAATTTAACCGATTGAAGGAAATTCCAGGGGAAGACAAGCCTCTGGGAAGGCATGGGAAAAGAAAAGACTTGTGAAAATCATGGAGGCTGCCACAAAGCTTTGAAAAACCAGTACTTTGGTCACACATTCTTCAACCGAGTGTAACAGGCGGGAGTGGTCACAACAGACTTCTGAGCCTCGACACGTTCATGACCCCAAGGCTTAATTCCATCCTTCTTAAGTCGGAAATTGAAAAGAAGAATTGGGACTGTCGCCTTGGGACCTCACCAAATATTTAAAACCCAGCATCCACGCCCAAGGTGGCTTATTTCTCCTCAAATTTGAAAGGAGACCAGACTTGGTTTGTCATAAAATGGAACTAGGTGCTTTCATGCGTTATTAAATTAGAGACTAAGGTCCAAATCCTATAACAGGGTCTACTAGCAAACGATTATCTTAATTTATACATTATAAGTAAAAAAAGATAGTAATGTTTTTTTCATAGTTTTTTGTCTTAACTCCTTTATGTGGGTTAAAGAATATATAATTATATTATATATTATATAATAAAAATATATATATATTATAGGTAAAATATATATATAATGACTTATAATATTATGTAATTATAATAAGATAATATATATATAATATTATAATATTATTATATATATTTTTATTTATTATTATTATGGTGTATTATATATATATATATACAAATTATAATTATAATATATATATATATATATATATATATATAGTATCTATATAGTTACGTATTATTACTAATTTATATATGTATAAACTATATAAAATAAACTTATTAGAAGAGGCTCTCATTACTTATTATTCAGACTCCCTGATTATCACAATAATGATGTTATAATTTATTGAACTTGTTAATAAAATATATCTACTATATTAGGTAATATATAAATATATAATGTACTAATATATAGTAATATCATATATATATATAACGGTTATTAATATAATAATATACCTTGATAAGTATATCTTATATATATATATATATAGGTATATATATATATAATATAATATATATTATAAAAATATAAGATATATATATATGATATATACTATATATAATATATATTATATATATATATATACATATATATTTATATATATATATAATATAATAATATATATTATATATATATATAATATATATATATCATATATAATATATATATATATATAATATATTAAATATATATAATATATATTATATTATTATATTAAATATATATTATAATAAATATATTTATATATATATATATATATATAACTATATTTATATATATATATATATATAAATAATATATATATATATATAATATATAATACTATATAGTATTAATATATCATATATATAATATAAGTATATATATATATATATTATATTATACATAATATATATTATATAATATATATATATATATATAATATTATATATATATATATATATATATATATATATATATATATATATATATATAATATAATAATATATATATATATATATTTATATAATATATATATATATGTATATATATATATTATATATATATATATAGTATATATATATTTATATATATATATATAATAAATATATAATATATAATAATTATATTATATTATATATAATTTATATAATATATATAATATATATATATATATATATATATATACTATATATATATATATTATTATAATAATATATATAATGCCCTATAAATTTTCGAGTTTACCACAACCTATTACAAATATAATTGTCGTTACAGGGCGGCGGGGCGGGGACCAACTCAAAACTGCACCACAGCTAAATACTCTCATGACAACTCCGCTCACTATTGAACAGATTTTGCAATTGAGATATATACTTTTTGCACTAGTATTGAAATTAAAATATAGGAAGGTTGTGCTTGAAACTAATTTTTCTGCCTTTTCTGCCCCTTCTGCTGAGAGTCTGTTTCTTCTTTTCATTCATTATTATTTTAGCTCTCACTATGTACTTATAGTAACTCTCTAAACTTTGAACACTAAGTTGGAGATCTAGGCCAAGTAATGTATCCTTGACAATATAGTTTACTCAAGCGTGGGTAACATTTTGCTTAACTTTCCACCAATGATAGGATCATCATTTTGTACTAGTCGTTTTTTCTTGGTGATAGTTTTCATCATTGCACTACATCTTTTGGTAAAGCGTGCGTGTGTTTTTTCATCACTACTGGACTGTAGAAATCTTCATGAAATATGTTATTGATTTTACTTGTAGAAGGTGTTGGTCTGTAGATGCTTCATTTTTCCTTTTAATGGGTGGCAAATTAATAGACTGTTCGATTGAAGCTTTTCAACTGCAACACAAAGGTGACGATTTAACTTGCTCTAATATCGTGTTACAAAAAACTTTGCCTTTATAACGGAATCTAAGTAAGTTGCAAATTTTAAAGTCATTAATTTTCCACAGAACCCAAGAGTTTTTTCTATCTCTATTTTATTAACATCTTTTCTCTTTTAAAACCGTCAATCATTTTCATTTGAAGATGGTTCAAAAGTGCTTTCTTAGCGCTGACAGATTAATGGTATTACACAACAGTCGAGACAAAAGCTATAGAAAGCTTGATTCTTTTCATTGGTAATTCTAATGAAAGTGGTTTATAAAATGAGGCTAGAATGCCATTTATGTGATATGATTTGGTTACCATTATGTCCACATTGAGCACGAATAATTGGAGATTCGACGAAACTGGACGTACACGCAAGAGGCTTTCTGAGGACAATACTATTCTATTCCATCAATATGAAGTGTACTTAATTACCAAGCGAGAGTTGGAAAAGTCTTTAATAACAGTACGACCATATGGAATATCAATGCCGTTTTTTGAATGACTTCAACCATTTTGTGCCATTAAAGCGAGACGTTAGATTCATCTCTAAAGTATTTTTATTATAAATTCTTTATTTATCAATCTCGACAATAAATATCCGCGCAACATCAGCAGGGCAAAGTGCGGATGTGGATCTTTAATAATGTGCGGATGCCCCGCGGATGCGGATGCTCCGCGGATGCGAATGATGTTTCCTGCATCACTAATATATATATATCTATATATATATATATATATATATACTTATATAATATATATATATAATATATATATAATAAATTATATATATATAATAGGCTATATATAATACATGAATATATTATATATAAATCAATATATATGGACTATTATAAAAGTGTTGATCATCCAGGACGAAAATTCAATAAAGTAATAGTATGGTTATTTTTAATAATTATAAGGTGTATAGTACATTAACATAATCTAACCTAAACTACCTAACTTAACCTAACCTAACCTAACCTACTAACCTAACCTAACACAAACTTTTTAACCTAACCTATAACCTATATTAAACGGAGTCGACACACATAATCAATGTGACTATATATTATATCAATAAAATTACACTATATAACTATAATATATATATAATATATAAGTATATACATATATATAAATATTATTATATATATACTTTATTAAAATTATACTATATATATATATATATAATATATTAATAATAATATACTATATATATAAATAATATATAAATATAATATATATATATTATATTATAAAGTATAATATTCATATATATATATATAATTTCTTATATAATATATATATATATATATCATATATAATATAATTATATACTATATATATATAGATATATATAATATATACTTATTTAATATCTTATAATATATATATTATATATATCGTTATATATATATCTAATAATATATATTATATATTACTATATATATATAATATAATATTACTATATTAATACTATATATTAAACTACCTATATATAAATATAATAATACTATACTATTAGTAGTCATGGTAAGACCGCCGCGGTGCCACCCTTCGATATAGGACTGAGAGATATTGCCTTTAACTTGAATAATAATCTATCTATCTGTGCATAAAACTGATCACGGCGAGTTTTGTGACCGTACGGTCCCCCTAAGGGGTGCTGCCTCTCCCGAGAGCGTAGCCGCTACGCCTCGTTTCAGCCGCTTTTGGCTTTCAACCACGAGTTGTTTGCTAAGCCCTAATCGCTAATCATCGAACCAGGCTGTTTCTCGATCGCGTGAGAGAGACGAGCGCGCGCTCGCGCGCGTGCGCATACACAAACACATACATCTCATCTATTATTATTATATATATCTTATTTATTAACGTCGAAGAAGTGATCTCCGAAGGGGATCACTTCTGATTTGTTTTTTAAACCTTTCTGCGTGTCCTTCAGCAACCGATCGCACACCCTCTACCGCCCCGCACGCGACCCACCCGTGCCGTCGCGTATCACTTCAGCTTTCTCCGACTCATCCTCTGAGTTTTCTTATTATCTTATTATTATTATTTATTATTATTATTCATTATTCTTAGTAATATATCATTATTATGTTCATTATTATTATTATCATTATCTAATTTCACTATATTCTAATTTTTTCATTATTATCCTTTTTCTTATTATTTATACAATCTTTCTGCGTTATTATTTTCCGCGTGCGCGCGGTTTCTTCTTCGCTACTCTCCTCCGTTCTCCTGCAGTTCTACACTATATCACTTCCTATCTGGGTTTCGGGTTTTCGTACTTCGCGTTCAAAATTTGGCGAGGTGTTAGACTATTAGCGTACGTCTCTCAATTCATATTTAACGTAAACAAGTATACGATCCCTAGTGTAGTTACCTCAGAATAGGTAGGATACCCAGCACAGATAATCTATCAATACCATTTAAATATATTTATGTTAAAGTACTGATAAATTTGGATGAGAGTATATATATATATATATATATATATATATATATATAATATTATAATATATATATATATTATAATATCAAGGCGAGCTTCTGCAATCGTGCTAACTTCGTGTTCAGACACAGTTGACATTTTAAGAAACTACTAATTTTTGCCAGATCGTTTATAATGTTACATATAATATCTCTCTATT
>JABUQX010097056.1:50000-54027 GCA_015478945.1 Trachelipus rathkii
AATAATATAATAATAATAATAAATAATAATATAATATAATAATAATATATAAATAAAATAATAATATAATAATAATAATAATAATAATAATAATAATAATAATAATGAATAATAATAATAAATAATAATAATATAATATAATACATAATAAATAATAATAATAATAATAATGATAATAATAATGATAAATATAATAATAATATAATAATAAAATAATAATAATTAATAATTAATGAATAATAATATAATTTTATTAATAATATAATATAATAATAATATAAAATATAATATAATAATAATATAATATCATAATAATAATATTATTTTTAATTATCGCACATAATAATATAATATATTAATAATAAATATAAATTTAATAATATAATAATAATAAAAATAAGTAATAATAATAATAAAAAAAATAATAATAATAATAATAATCATATATGAATTATTTTTATTCGAAAAAGAATGAATAAAACTACTACTACTACTACTGACTACTATCTAACTACTACTACTACTACTACTACTACTGATAATATATAATAATAATAATAATAATAATAAAAAATATATTTTATAAGCCAATTATAATTTACTTGTAATTGAAATTACAATTTCTGATAATTATAATTATACATATTATAATTATAATTATATTTTTAATTTATATATTATTAATTAATTAATAATAATAATAATAATATAATAATAATAATATAATAATAATATATATATATGAAATTTTTTATCTTAATAATAATAATAATATAAAATAATATATATAATAATATAAAATAATAATAATAATAATAATAATAATAATAATAATAACACGTCTCGAAAACCTGATTTCTGAACCTGTTAAAATATTTATAGAATAATAATATAAAATAATATATAATAATAATATAATAATATAAATATAATAATAAAGATGGAGTCTTGTAGTTTCTATAGAAGAACTTGTTGGTCGTTTGTTCCAATTAATCGCTGATGTTGTGGTGACACCGAGAACTGAAATTTCACCTCCGACTGATCTGGCTTTTTTCGCTCATTATTACTATATATATATATATAAGGTGGTTTCGATTTACATCAGCTATGTATTATAGATTTAAGCTTTATATATAAGGTATAATATATATATATATATATAATATATAATAATATATTATATATATATATAATATATATAATATATATATATAAGATATAACAAGTAGTATCATCTCTCTAAACTTATTTTATTTTTAATAAAGGCTGATATATATATATATATATATATATATATATATACTATATATATATATATATAATTTAATATATATATATATATATATATATATATATATATATATATATATATAATATATATTATATATTATTAATCCAATTCACGAATATAAAAAAAAACATGCATTAACTTGTTTTATAATTATTTAATTATATATTATATTTATTTTTTAACTCTTTAATTATTTGTTTATTTTAATTATTTATTTATTTATTAATTTATTTGTTTGTTTGTTTGTTTATTTTATTTATTTATTAATTTTAATTGCTTTTTATCCATTGTTTTTGTTTTTATTTTTGTGTGTGTAAAATTTAATTTTCTAAAAGCACAATTAGAAAATTATTGCCTATTAAAATCATTTCTTTAACATTATGTAATTTTGGGGTCTTTTGGGCCTTTCGATTGGGTGGGGGAATATGGGGAAACCCGTAATAATGGTGTGGAGTTTGGAAAGCAAATCGAAAGTGTTCTTTTTTGCCGATCAAAAATTGCAGATCACTCTCACGGGTGTGAAACGTTCGAAACGCAATCAAATGAAAATTTATTATTAGTGCTTGTCATTTTGAGAGGGAAAGAAAGAGAGAGAGATTGTGACATCGCTGCGATATATAAAAATAAAATTTTGAAGGGGCTTTCCCCCTCATATTAATAACCATGAGAAGTAAGTAATATTAAAATGGTGAAACAGAAAACTTATATGTGCATAGGTTTAATGTACTGTACATATATATAAAAAAATAAATATTGTAATACAAATTAAGAAACAACTCTATATAATAATAATAATAATAATAATAATAATAATAATAATAATAATAATAATAATAATATATAATACAATAATAGACTCAATATGAATCAAAAATTAATTAATTGAGCAAGATATATAATAATTATAGAAATTCAGAATCTTAAACTAACTTGAGTACGAGCGAACTAATCACATATGCATTAGAGAGCAGTAACATATCATGGCTAAAATAATATATTAAAGAAGTGTAATAATAATAATAATAATAATAATAATAATAATAATCATAATAATGATTAATCATAATAATAATAATAATAATAAATAATAATAATAATAATAATAATAATAATAATAATAATAATAATAATAATAATAATAATAATAATAATAATAAATAATATAATAATAAATAATATATTTGTCATTTCGAGTGTAAGTATATAGGGATCTGATTGAAAATCCATTAATTAATTATTCAACAAAGCATAAAAAGTTTTAACAATTATTTCCCAATTAATTTCCAATACTTTTTTCATTATTATCCATTTGTTCATTTTAATTTAAGTTTGACTAGAACTGAGGTCAATCCTCAAATCCGAGATAACAATTTGATTTTGACTCTGAATTAGGGCCGGAAGTGAGGGAGGGTCGTTAGATACGTGCAAGTGTCTGAAAGAAAGGAAAAAAAAAGCTTGGGGGGTGTTTTTGAGAGGTAGATGTGAAGAAGTTGCATTCGTAAATGATGTATTTTACCAGATTATATATATATATATATATATATATATATATATATATAATATATATATATATATATATATATATATATATATATATATATATATATATATATATATATATATTTCTTTATTGTAAACATTTTGAATAACTTTTTATTTTTTTCGGCAATTTATCTGGGTGTAAAATTCCAAAGTTGAAGAAAATATTTTTAGTATTTCAAAACATTTGAGTGTTAAAAAAAAAAGTTTTTGAGATCTTTGCGATAATTTGCGAAATATTTAAAATTGCAAATCTGCCGTAGTAATAATATTTAGGACATCATAGTTGGCGTTTGAGTTTTACGAACGAAGGAAGGAGAAGACTTGAAGTGTTCTCAGGAGGAATAAAACTTGAACAATGACCGGAAAACATAACTTGAACAGTGACAGGACATATAACTTGAACAAAGACCGGACATTATAACTTGAACAATGACCGGACAATATAACTTGAACAAAGACCGGACAATATAACTTGAACAAAGACCGGACATTATAACTTGAACAATGACCGGACATTATAACTTGAACAAAGACCGGACAATATAGCTTGAATAATTACCGGAAAATATAACTTGAACAAAGACCGGACATTATAACTTGAACAATGACAGAGCAATATAACTTGAACAATGACCGGACACAATGACCTGACTGCGACTTCTTCCAACTGATGTTTTTTTTTTTTTAAAGTTAAAGTTTAGGAGGAATTATTTGTTGGACCCCAAATCCGAAAGTTGATGTATGACAAAACGTTTAATCAAAATGACGACAATGATGAAATAGAGGTATGGAATGATATACGTTATTGAGACGATTACTTGGGAATTGTGAATTTATACGTGAATTCTTGAAAAAAATAAATGAAGAAGCCTAAAGGAAGAGAATAAGAGAAAGAGATGGGTAAATAATAATAATAATAATAATAATAATAATAATAATAATAATAATAATAATAATAATAATAATAATAATAATAATAATAATAATAATAATAATAATAATAACAAAGATAAGTTATATATATTTATATATTTATATATATATATATATATATATATATATATATATATATATATATATATATATATATATATATATATATATATATATATATATTGAAGTTATAACGCGAAAGTGTTTCACGATAAATGCGAAAACGGTTAAACAATCAATTGATATTAACGAAGTACAATG
>JABUQX010097057.1:0-10000 GCA_015478945.1 Trachelipus rathkii
TATATATATAACTACTAAATCCAATCCTATATAATATTAAACTACATTACAAATAATTACTAAATAAAACTACATATAAAACTGATAATAATCAAATATAAAAATACTTATAAAAGCCAGATAACAAAATCATATACCTCACCTACCTACCCTAAATACTACGCAAAAATACTATAACCCATATATAT
Organism: Trachelipus rathkii; assembly: GCA_015478945.1. NCBI lineage: Eukaryota > Metazoa > Arthropoda > Malacostraca > Isopoda > Trachelipodidae > Trachelipus > Trachelipus rathkii. Next base: position 189 of record JABUQX010097057.1, read on the forward strand.
TATCTAAACTCACATCTATCAAATCACAAGCCATCCCAAACATAAATAAATAGAAAGTATCATCAATATAAAATAATCAACACTACAGATATGATATATATATATATATATAATATATATTAAGATATATATATATATATATATTATATATGATATATATATATACTATTTTAATATATATATATATATATATATAGGTATATATACTATATATATCATATTATATATATATATATTAAGATATATATATCTATATATATATATAATATATTATATTATAATAATATATATATATATATATATATATATATTATAATAAGTTGGTTGCCGCCGGTTTGACCGCTGGCAGCTTTTTCTCAAAAAAGTATAAGGAGTTGTGCTTCAAACTTGGAATTTAATCTATATATGGGATAAGGACGAAATCCGTGTAATTTTCAAGTCTGTAGGATGTATATAGAGGGGGATCACCCCCGAGGGTGAACGCCGATATAGCGCTTACGCCTTTGTTGCTTGAGCTGAGCGGATGAGTTTAGGCCTAACAAGCGTTTGGGCGACCGACCACCTGGAGGTCAAACAGACAGAAGGTCTGTTTGACCGACAAGACACAGACTGAGCGCGCGTGCGCATACACAAACACATTATTATTATTATTATTAATTTAGGTCCGAAGAAGTTGTTTTCCAAAGGAAACACTTCTGAGTTGTTTTTTTTAAACCCTTCTGCGGCTGCTTCTGCGACTCCCGAGTCTGGCGCACCGCACCGGCCCGCACCGCACCGCACCGCACCCACGCCTGTGCCGTAGCGACACCGCAAGAAGAAATTGAGATCACGGAAGTGATCTCAATTTTTGAGTCGACTCATCTCACCCGCCATCGGGTCCATCTCCGTCGCACCGCACCGCGCGCACCGCACAGCCGTAGCGCTCCGCTTTCGACTCATCCCTCTGGAGTTTTTTATTATTATTATTATTATTTTTATTATTATTATTATTTATTTTTAATTTTTATTATTATTATTATTATTATTATTATTATTATTATTATTATTATTTTTATTATTATATTATTATTTTTGTTATTATTTCCCTGTGGTTTCTTCTTCACTCCGGTTTCCGAGTTCAATTATCCATCTACAGGTTCAGGGTTATCGTAATCTGGTTAAAATTTTGGAGGGGTGTTAGATGGGGAGATAACCTCGTCGTACAGACGAAGTTTACGTCCCGTGGGTCCCCCGAAGGGGGACCCCACCCTCATAACAAATCGAAGTGTTCGTAATTGGCTAAAATTTGGTGAGAGGATTCAGCGTTGAATTTCTAGAAAGATTTGGTATGGGAATCTGAGGAAGTTGGCTCCGGCACCGGTCGAGCACTGCCGGCCGAGTTATACATTCGTATAACAAACAAATGTTGGTGGTCCTTATAAGGGTTAACGAGGTCGTAGAGTTCGAATAAGATGACTTATAAGTCCGCTATGGGGTGTCCTAGGACCGCCCCCCCCATTAGGGGGTCCGCGCACTGAAAAAGAGTAGCAAGTGCAAAACAGAGGTTGAGGAGGAATGAAGAAGGATACAGCTGAATGAGGAGGAAGAAGAATGAGGAAGGTGGAAAAGAACTGAGGAAGGAGGAAGTTAAGGCATTGACAGCTGCAGCCGGTGCTGGCTCGGTGGGTGCCGCAGTTATTTTAAATATTTGTGTAATGATACAATGTTGGTGTCTTCTATATATGTTATTGGGTCTGTAGATTTCAAAAATAATGGTTTCCCGAACCATCAAGAAAATAAATCAATAAATAAATAAATAATAAATAATAAAAATTTCTTATTCTTTTTATTGTTTATAACTTACAAATTTACGTTTTTACATACCACTAAAGCAGTAAATCACTAAATCAAACCACCATTTAAGCCCCAACCAACCTAGCCTCCTGACCATCTGTGATCTAGTGATCTATTGATTAAGGTCCCATTTTGAGTATCATTTTTGGATAAACATAACATAAAATCAGTTCTTCTATACATTACATCAGCCATATTTGCTGACGTAACAAGTTTCCAGTATATAAAGCTTACTTAGCATCATCTGACCTATGAATATAACCCATACGAGAAACTTAACCCCATCTTAAACAAGAATAAATGGTTAACGTTAAAAAAGGTTTCACACTTAACACTAGTAAAGTAACTAACATAACTCCAAAACGTAACTTATTCACACTTGTTCAAGCATGTCTCTAACTTATTCACACTTTGTCAAAGCATGTTCTAATCATAACAATGTTATTTTACTTAATATGTGTAATATGTAACAAAAATTTACCCATAACCGTGTGTAATTATCATACGACGGCAATGAGTATACTGCCTAACGTTAACAAAGTTTTCTACATTATAAAGCTAACATAGCATAACTGAACTAAGAAAATAATGTACAAAGGCAAACCAGCCACATCTTAAGCAGAATAAACGGTTAAAATTAACAAAGATCCACACTTACCAACAGTAAAGTAACTAACAAGACTAACAAAAACATAATCCATTCATACTTTATCAAACCATATCTCCAGCATGACAATGTTTAATTTTACATTAACATTGTAATATTTCACAAAGAATTTAGCCATACCTAACCCTCATAATACCTAATGGGTAAGGGGCAAACAAAGGGATTTTGTTAGATGATGCGACTTTACCTGTTGCTGATATGCGAGAAAAGGGGGTGCATATCGAGTATGTATGACCTATTAGCTACTTTACCTTTGATAGTTAGGGAATTTTCAGGATGTTTAGCTGATTATTCAAGCGAGGTAATTTAGGTTTGCCCTTTGTAACACTATAGTCTTAGTTGCAGTTATGAATCACGAGTTATTTTCCTAAACACATACCACATTTTTTAGCTAATGCTTCTGCCTCATTCTCTATTGTGTACGAATGAATATCTTTGACCTTTACACATTCTCTCGCTATTTTCCTAAACAGCACAATAGCTTTAAAGGCGCAACCTACAGCCCCTTTCTCTAGATGAACTTTACTAATGTAACGATGTTTGAAACTCAGATTTTGTGGCTCGAATGCGTCCAGTGACAAGGCATCTTTTTCCTTTAGCTATCATGAACACGGTAGCTACTACTTTTGAATTTGGTAAAGGTTGCCTTGTCACCGGACTGAAATGATCCTTACCAAGCGTCCCTCCTCCCTCTCTTTCACCCTATTGTTAATAATCCCTGTAACCTGATGTTTACATAGTTTTTTTCCGGTCAGATGACTAGATCATCGCCAAAAGTGAATTGATTCCAATCCTCATATGCGAAATCCTATCATAGTCAAATCTTGTAATATAGCATCAATGCCTTCATTAACAAACACAAATGTTTCACATTAAATAAAGCTAACGAGCATCATATGAACTAGGAAATAATGTACAACGACAAACCTAACACAACTTACGCCCTAATAAACTGTTAACATTAACAAAGTTCCACACTTAACACCAGTAAAGTAACTAACTTTACATACAAAACGTAACCTATTTATACTTTTTCCAAGCATATCTCTAACATATTAACGTTAATCTTACATTGACACAGTAACATTATCAAAAAAAATGTATCATAACCTACCTAACAATCCTAATACCTAATAGTAAAACCAGGAATATTTTAAGGCTTATCTCTTTTTAGACCCCGCCCCCTTTCAGAAAATATCAAGTCTAAACATGAAAATGATTTTATGCTATAACCATTTGCATAAAGTGATGCAATACTTATTATATTTGACCCTCTGACAGGAATATGAGCAATGTAGCAGTCGCCATTCGGTTTACAATTAAATATAAATGACACATCGTTGGGAATAACGAAACTCCTCATGAAGATATCACCAACAAGCGTAGAGATGCGGGGAGATGTCACGTATCACCATTGCGAAAAACTATCCTACTGAAAAATAGTGTATAAACATCCCTTAAAATGTAATGAGATTCTTTCTTTCAACCAATCAGAAGAAAAGTAAACAACGAATACGACGTACAGAATGACCATATCACGCTCACCAAATCTACCCACAACAACACAATAACAATAAAAAAGGTTAAAATATAATAAGTTCTTTATATACTAACAATCGAATATATGCTAACGTAACATGTTTTCACAATTAATAAAGCCTAACATAGCCTTACCAGAATAAGAAAATAATGTACAACGACGAATCTAAACAACTTAAGCACGAAAACTGTTAACATTAATAAGTCCAGCACTTCAACACCTGTAAAGTACTGACATGCATACAAACGACCTATTCATACTTTACCAAACTATCCTCTAACATCATTAACGTTAATTTTACATTGACACAGTAAATATTTAACAAGAAATTTTAATACATGAACGCTTGGTTTATTAATTTCATCCAGAGCAGGCGAAACGTATCTAACGTAACAAAGTTCCACAATTAATACAGCTAACATAACATAACCTGAACTAAGAATATAATGTTCAACGACAAACCTAACACACCTTACGTACAGAATAAACCACTAACATTAACAAAATTCCGCACTTAACAACAGTAAAGTACCTAACACGTCGTACAAACGTAACCTATTCACACTTTTTGCAAGCATATCTCTAACATATTCAATGTTAATTTTACATCAACATCGTAATATTTAACAAAAGTTTAGCATAAACCTGTCTAATCATCAAACTCTGACAAAGAATATAATGCCAACGTAACAAATGTTTTATCAACTTCGTAATATTTAACAAAAAATTCATCATAACCTCGTCTAAATATCATAATTCCCAGCGAATAATTGCAAACATAACAAAGTTTAAACCAAACATAACAAAAAAATAAAAAATTTTATCCTGACATAAACAAAAATAAGTTCTTTGAATAAAATATCACAGTAAACGTAATAGTTTACTGCATACCCTAAAGCAGTAAATTCAGTAAATCAGTAAATCAAATCCCCCCAACCCTGCAGTCCCCTACCCATCCCAACCATCTATTGATCTATTGACTATTGATTCAAGGTCATATTTGGTACATTTTTGGATAACAATAACATAAAAATACAGTTCTTTATATACTGACGCTACAATATATGCTTCCCAATAAAGTTTTCAGCTTCATAAGCTAACATATCATAACCGTAACTAAGAATATAATGTACAAATGCCAACCTAACATACCTCGCGTACGAATAATCAGCTAACACCCTGAAAATTCCCTACTTATCAAAGGTAAAGTAGCTAAACAGGTCATACAATACTCGTATGTTTTCCACTTTTCGAGCATATCAGCAACAGGTAAAGCCGTATTATCTAACAAATTCTCTTAAAAAGTGACCAATCATCAAGATACCAACATCTTGGAAACTATGAAATTGACAACTATCTTCTCAAAGTGTCTCGTTTCGAGTTATAACATCATTTGAGCTTTTGATAATCGTAGACATTAGCAAAATTCTAGGCAAACCTACATTACGCAACAAAAACTTAACCTAGACTCACGTTTCTAACACATCATCGTCATTAACACAGTAATATCTTACAAAAACTCATCATTTCCTCTAACAAGTCAGTGTTATTTTCACATTGTCATAGTAATATTTAACGTAAGCGGGCTTTAGGCCTCAGCCCGAAGGGCTGAGGAATTACCCCCTCCTTCGGAGGGGTAAAGCCCGCTTACACCTTCGGGTGATCCCCCTCGCAGGAATTACACCCTTTCAAGGGGCGCTCCCCCTGGGTTTTCTCTTGACAGGTAATGTGTTGCTTTAGATACTCTTGGTTAATGAAAACTGTTTATTCGTTAAGTTAGGCACGTTATGTTAAATATTACTATGAAATGTGAAAATAACACTTGATTTGTAAGAGAAATGATGAGTTTTTTGTAAGATTATTACTGTGGTTAACTGGACGATGATGTGGTTAGAACGTGAGTCTAGGTTAAGTTTTTGTTGAGTAATGTTAGGTTTTTGCCCCAGGGAATTTTGGCAAATATGTCTTCGATATTCAAAAGCTCAAAATGATGTATACCTCGAACGAGTGACCTTTGATGAGATAGTGGTCCAATTCCATAGTTCAAGAATGTTGTAATCTTTGATAGATTGGTCACTTTGTTAAGGGATTTTGATAGATAATACGGCTTTACCTGTTGCTAAAATGCTCGAAAAGTGGGAACATCATCGAGTAATTGTATGAACCTGTTAGCTACTTTAAACCCTTTGATAAGTAGGGATTTTCAAGGATGTTAGCTAATTAATTCCATACGCGAGGTATGTTTTTAGGTTTTGCATTTGTAACATTATATTCTTAGTTACGGTTTAATGATATGTTAGCTTTATTGATGCTGAACTTTATTGGTTAAGCATATATTCGTAGGTCATTATAAAAAGAACTTATTTTTATGTTATGTTTATCCAAAAATGGTACTCGAAATATACCTGAATCAATAGTTCAATAGATGATAGGAGGGTGGGATGGGTAGGGGACTGCAGGGTTGGGTGGTTTGATTTACTGATTTCCTGATTTACTGCTTTAAAATCGGTAAAAACTATCACGGTTTACTGTGATATTTTTATTCAAAGAACTTAATTTTTATGTTATTGTCAGGAGAAAATTTTGTTATTTTTTTGTTATGTTTGGTTTAAAACTTTGTTATGTTTGCAATTATTCGCTGGGGATTTTGATATTTAGACGAGGTTAGGATGAATTTTTTGTTAAATAATTACGAAGTTGATGTAAAATTTTGTCACGTTGGCATTATAATTCTGTTTCAGGTATGGATGATTAGACAGGTTATGCTAAACTTTTGTTAAATATTACGGATGTTAATGTCAAAATTAACATTGAATATGTTAGAGGTATGCCTGCCAAAAGTGTGAATAGGTTTACGTTTGGTACGAATGTGTTAGGTAACTTTATTGACTGTTAAGTGCGGAACAGTTTGTAATGTTAGTGGTTTATTTCGTACCGTAAGGTGTGTTAGGTTGGTCGTTTGTACATCATAATTCCCTTAGTTCTGGTTAATGTTATGTTGCTTATTTAATGTGGGGCAAACTTTGGTTACGTTAGCATACTTTCGCTGCTCTGTATGATAATTAAACAAGGTTATGATAAATCTTGTTAATATTACTCGTGTAATGTAATTAACGTTACATAATGTTTAGAGATATGTTTTGGTAAAGTATGATAGGTTACGTTTTGTATGCAATGTCAGTTACTTTACAGGTGTTAAGTGTGGACGTTAATTAATGTTAACAGTTTATTCGGGCTTAAGGTGTGTTAGTTTTGTCATTGTACATTATTATTCTTAGTTCTGGTAAGGCTATGTTAGCTTTATTAATGTGAAAACAATGTTAAGTTAGCATATATTCGGTGGTTAGTATATAAAGAACTTATTTTTGTACTATGTTTATATTGTTGTTGTTGTTGAACGAGAATAATATACCCTTTTGAACTGATATGGTTAGTTCGTGCGTCGTATTCTCTTGTTTACTTTCTTCTGATTGTGTGAAAGAAAGAATCTCATTACATTTAAGGGATGTTTATACACTATTTTCTTCAGTAGGTAGTTTTTCGCAGTGTTGATACGTTGACATCTTCCCCGCATCTCTACACTTGTTGTTGATATCTTCATGAGGAGCTATTCGTTATTCCCAACGATGTGTCATTTATAATTTATGTGTAAACCGAAGGCCTGCCTCATTGCTCATATTCCTGTGAGAGGTCCAAATATAATAAGTATTGCGTCACTTTATGCAAATGGTTAAAGCATAAAATCATTTTTTCATGTTTAGAGTTGGTATTTTCTGAAAGGAGGCGGAGTCTAAAAGAGATAAGCCTAAAGACTTTACTTTTTTCGTCTTTACTCATTAGGTATTATGATGGTTAGGTATGGTTATGATACATTTTTTTTTGATAAATGTTACTGTGTCCAATGTAGATTAACGTTAATATGTTTAGAGATTTGCTTGGAAAAAGTATGAAATAGGTTACGTTTTGTATGTAAGTTTAGTTACTTTTGCAGGTGTTTAAGTGTGGGAACTTTGTTAATGTTAAACAGTTTATTAGGGCGTAAGTTGTGTTAGGTTTGCCGTTGTACATTATTTTCCTAGTTCAATTGATGCTATGTTAGCTTTATTAATGTGAAAACATTTTGGTTTGTTTATGAAGGCATTGCATGCTATATTCGATTAGAACTATGATAGGATTCCGTATAGATTGGAATCAATTCACTTTTGGCGATGACTCAGTATCTGACCGGAAATACTATGTATAACATCAGTTACAGGATATATTAGACAATTGTGGTGAAAGAGATGATGAGACGCTTGGAAGGTTCATTTCAGTCCGGTGACAAGGCAACCTTTACCAAAATTCAAAGTAGTAGCTACCGTGTTCATGTTAGCTAAAGGAAAAGATAATGACTGTAAAAGCGAAGCATCGAGGCCCAAAATTTAGTTTCAAACATCGTTACATTAGTAAAGTTCATTTAGAGAAAGGAGCTGTAGGTTCGTGCTTTCAAAGCTGTTGTTTTCCTAAACAGAACAACAGCTTTGAAAGCGCAACCCTACAGCTCCTTTCTCTAGATGTAACAACATCTCAGAGAAAGATGCTGTAAGGTTGCGCTTTCAAAGCTGGTTTTTGTTTAGCGAAAACTAATTCGGATATCATAATGCAACTAAAGAATATAGTGTGACACGGGCAAACTTAACATACCTCTTCGCTATGAATAATCAGCTACATCCTGAAAATTCCTACTTATCAAAGGTAAAGTCGCTAACAGGTCATACAATACTCGATATGCACCCCCTTTTCTCGCATATCAGCAACAGGTAAAGTTGTATCACTACAACTTTACTTTGTTTGTCTTTACTCGTTAGGTATTATGAGGGCTAGGTGTGGGTTATGCTAAATTTTTTTGTTAAATATTACTATGTTAATGTAAAATTAACAATTATATGTTAGAGATATGGTTGATAAAGTATAAATGGATTATGTTTTTGTGAGTCTTGGTAGTTAACTTTACTCGGTGTTTAAGTGTGGATCTTTGTTAATGTTAGCATTTATTCTTCGCTTTAAGATGTGTCTGGTTTTGCCTGTACATTATTTCTTAGTTCCAGTTTGAATGCTATGTTAGCTTTATTAATGTGAAAACTTTGTTACGTTAGATATACTCATTGGTCTGTATGATAATTACACACGGTTATGGTAAATTTTTGTTACATTTCACCATGTTAGTAAAATTACCATTGTTATGTTAGAGACATGTTTGACAAAGTGTGAATAAGTAACGTGAGATGCTTGACAAAGTGTGAATAAGTTACGTTTTTGGATGTTATGTTAGTTACTTTACTAGTGTTAAGTGTGAAACTCTGTTAACGTTAACCATTTATTCTTGTTTAAGATGGGTTAAGTTTCTCGTTATGGGTTATATTCATAGTTCAGATGATGCTAAGTAAGCTTTATTACTGTGAAATTTCGTACGGTCAGCAAAATTGGCTGATGTTTTGTATAGAAGAGCTTGAATTTTTATGTTATGTTTTAATCAAAAATGATACTCAAAATGTTGACCTAATCAATAGATCAATAGATAACAGATGGTCAGGAGGTGGCTGGAGGGGCTTGAAAATGGTGGTTTGATTTAGTGATTTACTGCTTTAGGGTATGTAAAAACGTAAATTTGTAAGTTATAAACATAAAAAGTGTAAGAAATTTTATTTATTTATTTATTTATTTATTTATTTATTTATTTATTTATTTCTTATGGTTCTGAAACCATTATTTTTGAAATCTACAGACTCCGAT
>JABUQX010097058.1:0-7500 GCA_015478945.1 Trachelipus rathkii
TAAGCATCTCTTTGGGCCTCTATTTTCCTCGTAACTCAACCCTGGACGATTGTCATTCCTCTTCCTCCCTCTTTTTCTCCTCTCAGGTGTCCTATGACTTTACCTGTTATTACATTTGATCGGGTGCATGGGCTCCTGAAATCTAATGAACGTAGGAATGCGGGTGCCCAGATTGGCATTTTCCTCCCCGAGTTTGAGCGGCAGTGTGCTTCCATGCTGACCCCGCACTAGTTCACTATATCTTCTATGCCTCAATTACTAGCACTTTTCCCTCAGTGTTGGAAGCGCGCATATGTCCAACCTATTCCGAAAAAAGGAAGCCGCTCTGATCCTTCTAACTATCGCCCTATAGCTCTTACTTGTATTCTATCTAAGATCTTGAACCCTTCTCCAACTCACTTTCTGTTAAGACCATCTGGAAGTCTCATCCCTTCTTTCCGATGGCCAGTACGGATTTCGGCGCTCGAGGTCTACTGCCGATATACTTTCCTATTTAACAGATTTATGGTTTTCCGCCCTTAGGAAGGAACTATGGGGAGACTTGCGTGGTGGAACTTACTTATGTCTAGCTTTCTTTCAAATCGCTCAATATCGGCTGTTGTTGATGGGGCGACTTCTTTTTCTGTCAACAGTGGTGTTCCTCAATGTTCTGTATTATCTCCTACTTTATTAATGCTTTTCATTAATGATCTTCTCACCTGCACATCTAACTCTTATTCACTCATATGACGATGACTCGACCCTTCATTCTTGCACTCATTTCAATTCTGCTCCCTCTTTTACTTCTAGAATTGCCTCTCATCTTAATTTTTCCGATTCTACTCTCGCTGATCTGGATAGAATTTCAGGGTGGGGTCGTCTCAACCTTCTGAAATTTAATTCTTTAAAAAGACAACTTTTGCAAATCTCCCTCTCTAAGACACCTAACTTTTCTATCTCTTTCGAAGGATCTCTTGTCTCTCCTGTTGACAATTAAAACATCCTTGGCCTTAAGATAAACAAAAAAATGTCTTGGAAACCTCACATCACAACGGTTGCTATGGTGGCCTTAAGGAAACTGGGAATTCTCAGGTTTCCTCTTGCCTCTTCTCAGTTACTCTAGCTATACAAGGGTCTCACCCACCCTTTTATGGAGTACTGCTCTCATGTCTGGGGGGGGGGGAGGCTCTGGTTTCAGCCGGCTTTTGGATAGGGTAGAGTCAAAGGCCAAAAGGCTTAAAAACTGTCCTGTACTTTCTAGTTCACTTGACCCTCTATCTTTGTGGCGTGATGTTGGGGCTTTATCTCTTTTTTATAAGTACACTAGCGGCAAGTGCTCGATGAAACTTTCCAGTCGCGTACCACCACCTTTACGACGCCCTAGTAGCACAAAGGGTGCTGTGTCTGCACATGAGTTTTGTGTTGATATTAGTAACTCCATTAGTAATTCCTTCTTTCCTGCCACCTCTGTTCTGTGGAATTCTCTTCCATCTTCTGTGTTTCCTACTCAATTTAATCTCCCTCATTTTAAAGCCTGCGTCTGTGCTCATCCGCGAAATTTGCGGTGACAACTGTAAAAAAAAAAATAAATAAAAGGTTTTAATAAGGAATTCATTAAGCTATCTGAGACCCCACAAGAATGGCATCTCCGACGGTGAACCACTTCTAGAATGCATTTAAAAAATAGCATAACCGAGGAGCTTGCTCGTGTGACAAAAAAAAAGATTCACAGAAGTGGAAGCCGCCTTATCAGCAATCCCTGGCAACAGCACTGATAGTGACGATGGTGACTTTTCAGCAAATAAACCTACTGAAGATGAAGAGGTTTGGATATGTTAGACTTTGATAAGTTCATGGCTGAAATTGCATTGACATCTCACTCACCTTCAAAGGAATCACACCAAGGAACCCCATCGAAAAAAAAACTGAAGAAACAGTCATCGAGGAGCAAAGATAATTCAAATTTGCAATCTGGGAAATAGGAGATGAGGCTTCTAAAACGAAAACCATAGGAGATGCTGCCTACAGAAGAGAATCCTTTCATGTGGTGGGCATGAAAATGGGCCAAGGTTTCCATTATTATCAGTGCTTGCAAGGCAAAATAATTATCACCCCCCCCTCATCAGCGATGAGCGAGCGTATTTTTTTAGTGAAGGTGGAATTGTAACACCCCAAAAAGGAACAGGCTCTCGTCGATACTAGTTGAAAGCTTAATGTTTTTGCATCACAATTTGAGAATTTTTTGAATTGAGTATGAATATATAACTTTATCTAAAGGAATTATATTATTATTAGTCATGTTGAGTAATAGCTTTTTTTTTATTTGGGCTTTTCAGATGATTAATTAAGGTTTCTTCATTCATTATTTTTATTCTTTATATTGTAGCTAGTTAAAGAATCTTCTTATAAATTGTAATCATGTTAAAACACAAAAGCTAGTAGCTAAGCTTTGTTAATACTTACTTGAAAATGGAAATTTGAAATATTTTTTGAATAAACACAAACATTAAAAAAGTTATTAATATTATTTGCATTTATTATATTCCTTAAAGATACTATTTTAATTTATAAAATAATTTTTTTTTTTTTTTTTTTTTTTTTTTTAGTTTATCCACCACCGCTCACGAGCAAAGCCTATTCAAGGAGGGGGGTTACACTCAAGGAAAATTTCAACTAAAGGCAAATTACGCAGGATGTCACAGACGGGCGGGCCTTTAAAAGTGAGGGAGATTAAAATTGAGTAGGAAACACAGAAGATGGAAGAGAATTCCACAGAACAGAGGTGGCAGGAAAGAAGGAGGCGCCACAGCGAACTAGTCTGGAGTTGCTAATATAAACACAAAACTCATTGTGCCGACACAGCACCCCTTGTGCTATGAGGACGTCTTAAAGGAGGTGGCACATGAGTGGAAAGTTCCCTCGAGCAGTTGCCGCTACAGTACCTATGGAAAAGAGATAAAGCACCAACATCGACTCGCAAAGAGAGTAGAAGGTCAAGTGAACTAGAAAGTACAGGACAGTTTATTAAGTCTTAGCCTTTGACTCGACCCTATCCAAAAGCCGGGTGAAACTTGAGCCCCCCCAGATATGAGAGCAGTACTCCATACAAGGGCTGGTGAGACCCTTGTATAGCTGGAAGTTAACTGTGAAAGAAAAAAAAGTCTCGCAGTCTAAACAGAACTCCTAGTTCCTTTGAGAGGCTGCCCTAGCAACCATTGTGATGAGGTTTCCAAGGAATTTTTTGTTTATGTTAAGGCCAAGGATGTTTATATTGTCACAGGAGAGACGAGAAAACGTTCGAAAGAGATAGGAAAGTTGAAGGTGTTCTTAGAGAGGGATATTTGTAGAAGTTGGGTTTTAAAGAATTTAAATTTCACCAAGGGTGCGACGGACCCCACCCGGAAATTCTATCCAGATCAGCGAAATGGGAATCAGAAAGATGAGAGACCCAATTCTAGTAAGTTAAAAGGAGCAGCAGAATTGAAATGAGTTTGAAGAAGAAGGGTCGAGTCATCGGCAATATGAGTGGATAGAGTTAAGAGAGCTGCAGGTGAGAAGATCATTAATGAAATCAGGAATAAAGTAGGAGATAAGACAGAGCCCTGAGGAAAACCACTATTTATAGAAAAGGAGAAGTTGCCCCATCAACAAAAGCCGATATTGAGCGATTTGAAAGAAAGCTAACATAAGTAAGCAAATTGAAGGAGGGGAGCCTTGAGAGCAGTGACGCGTGCCATACCCGGTCAAATGCTTTGGATATGTCAAGCGCCACCACGCAAGTCTCCCGTTATTTTCTTAAGGGTGGAAAACCATAAATCTGTTAGATAGGAAGGTATATCACCAGTAGACCTGACCCGCGAAGCCGTACTTGGCGATCGAAAGAAGGGAATGAGGATTCCAGTGGTCTAAGAAATGAGTGTTGAGAAGGGTTTCAAAGATCTTTGGATAGAATACAGGTTAGAGCTATAGGGCGACAGTTAGAAGGATCAGAGCAGCTTCCTTTTTTCGGAATAGGTTGGACATATGAGCACTTCCAATACTGAGGCAAAGTGCTAGACGATGTATTGAGGCAATAGGAGAATATATTGAACGAGAGGAGGGGCTAGCACGGAAGCACACTCCCTCAAAACTCGGGGAGGAATGCCATCCAGGCCACCCGCCTTCCTAACGTTCATAGATTTCAGGAGCCCATGCACCAGATCAAATGTAATCTCAGGCAAAGGCATAGGAAACCTGAGAAGAGAAGGAGGAGGATGAGGAATGCCAGAATCGTCCAGGGTTGAGTTAGAGGAAAATGGGAGGCCGAAGAGATTGGCCTTTTCAGTTGGAGAGTTAGCAAGAGAACCATCAGATCGAATAAGAGGAGGAAAGGTAGATTTACAGAAGTTGTTGGAGATGTTTTTGGCAAGAGGCCAGAACCAAATATGAAATAAATGACTTAAGTATTGGTTGTACAGGGAATGCAATCCTGAGTTACCTAGCAGTACACAAATGTTCTATCTTATTACTGTGTATTTATTATATTAATTAAAGTATTGGTATCGGTATCAGCCTCTTTTCTGGTATCGGTACATCCCTAAGAGGAAATAATTTTAAAAGCTAAAGCATTGGTTGTCTCAATCGAGGGGATTGAGACGAAGAATTTCTGAGGAGGAGCGGTAAAGAGGGAGGAGAAGAATTTAAGATGCTTTGCATGCGGAGGTACACATTTAAGAAGGGATTGCTGGAAATTCAGGGTGGAATGTTTCTCTTGCTGAAAAAAAGGCCATATACAAAGATTTTGCAAACAAACACGAGAAAGACAGTTGTTGCATCGGGAACAGCTCTGAGATCAGTGGAGCCGACAAATTAATTAAGGTTAAGATTAAATTAAATAATAAAGAAGTGGTTGGAGTAGCAATAGGGTTGCTCTCTCCATTTTTTCTTTATTAATTCTACCTGACTGGTTAGTCTTAAAATTTTTAATAATTAACTTCTTTTCATTACCTTCAAAAGGTGGGATCTAATTTTTCACCCATATCAGTGGAGGAAATTTCATTGTCAGGCATAGTTAAAAAATTATATTTAATTATATCATGCCCAAATACTAATTTAAAAGGAGTTATTACTTCATAGGAGGGATCTTCATTAGAGCTTCCATAAGTAAGAGGCCTTGAATTTATAGTATGCATAATTTCTTTTACTAAGGTGGTGATATTAGACTCTAAAATTAATTTACCTTTCAAGGAAGTATGGAGAGCCTTTTTGACCAAGCTCACTATACGCTCAACCACTCCCAAAGTTCTTGGGGAGTAACTACCAGTGAACTGCCAAGCAATACCATTCTCACCAAAATACTCCTTTGCCTTATCAGTTTCAAACCAATGGGTTAAGTATTTACTAGCTTTTTTAAAGGTTGATTGATTACACTGGGCTGCGTTTGAAATTTTTTTTTGTGATGTCTGAAGTTTTTGAACAATTTCTATACATATTTTTCCCGCTGATCACGAAAATGATCTTAGTTTTGCTCTATCACGTCACATTTTATTTCTATGGCAAAAAATTGTTTTACACATATAATGTTATTTTTTCTAACAGTCCATGCTTCATGAATATGCAACTTGTTGCAATGTGTTGCAATTAGTAACTACCAGAAAAGAAGACAAGAATTGAATGGAAAACAAGAAAAGAATTGAATGGAAAACAAGAAAACGTGTAAATTGAACCTTTACTATATAAACAAGTCACATAAAGAATGAAATTATTGTAAAAAATATACTGGTAATTATAAGATTTTCCTAATCTGCATAAAGTGCTTGGTACTTGTACCTTGACTGTTAATGGTTATACCTAATTGCTTTATTTTTAAGTCTTTCCGCTATTTGTTTATATGTAATCTATGCTACACATTACATCTCCAAATTAATATTAAGAAAAGATGACCTAATTGCTTTTCGTTTGTGAGTCTTTACAGGCTCATCTCTTTTCAGGCACCAACAGTAGTCTGCCATCATATTTATATCCCAGCGACCTTGGTACCTTTCCTCCATAGTCCGAACATCTTGATGGAACCTCTTCCTTTGTTCCTCACTAAAATCACCACAATTTGCCGGAAAATATTCCAAATGAGAGGCCAGAAAATGAATTTTGAACAACGAAACACCCATCTTCTTAAAGCTTTCCAGCAGATTTTTAACCATGTCTTTATACTGGGGATTACGATGGTTTCCAAGGAAATCAGTAGCAATTAATTTGAAATTAATCCACGCTTCTTTTTCTATTTGGTTCATGGTGACCTCAAACTCATCATCTTTCATTAAACTTCTAATTTGAGGACCATCAAAAATACCTGAAAGCAATTTAGCATCACTGATGTGTGGAAACTTCTTTTTAATATAAAGGAAAGCATCATTTTCTTTATTCATTGCCTTTACATAGTTTTTCATTAAACCTAATTTTATATGTAGTGGTGGAAGTAAAATGTTATTGCGATTAAGAAGTGGCTGGGCGATGACATTTTGAAATCCAGGTCTGAAAGAAATTCGAGGCTGCCATTGATTCTGTTTAAAATGCTTGTCATCCGCCCGACTATCCCATAAACAAAGGAAGCACGGATACTTGGTGTAACCTCCTTGCATTCCTAATATCAAGGTTTTAACCTTTAAAATAAAAAATTTTTTATGAGTTTTTTTTTTTTTTTTTTTTTTTTTTTTTTTTTTTTTTTTTTTTTTTTTTTTTGCCCTAATGTATTTGCACGTATTTATTTAAAATTAATTTCAAATTTATATATAGCAATTTGTTTATTAAATTAAATATGGTATGCTACATTACCTTGAGATCACAACAAAGTTTCCACTGATGGTCATTATATTTGAGGACATCCAGAAGTGTTTTTAAATTTTCATAATTTTCAGTTAGTTCAATAGAATATCCTACTGGAACTGAGCCGAGACTATTACCAATATGCAACAGCACAGCTTTGAGACTTCTACTTGATGAACCAATAAATAGTCTCCATTCAGATGGTTTATACATAACTCCTAAAGCTTCGATCAACCCTTTAATATCCGAACAATATATTAAAGATGTAGTATCGTGATGAGAAAAGAATTGCCGAAATTCCTGGTCCCTATTCCTGTACCAGTAGAATGTTGTCTCTAATGCAAGTAAATTCCTCTCCCTAAGACGAGAGCCAAGAAGCTGTGACGATTCTTTTGATAAACCTAAATCTCTGGTAAGGTCATTGAGTTGTGATTGTGTTAACGGTTGTGGGTCATTTTGACTACATGATGGTTGAATGTATGTTTCAGAGGTGTCAGCAGTACTTATCTCATCATCACTAACGCTATCCCATTTCAAGCTCTGAGGTGGGTCTGGAACAGGAATATCTGGTCCATGGGGGAAGTGGTTTAATAGCAGATGGAACATCTGGATACTTAACGCAATGCTAGTTCTTTTTGTTTACTCCTAAAACAAAAAGACATTTATGTAATTATGGAGAGGTATGAATGCTCATCATAGACATGTGTAACTTCAAATTTT
>JABUQX010097058.1:17500-22500 GCA_015478945.1 Trachelipus rathkii
TTCTTGACCCCTCAACGCCAAATGCCTGATTGTGATGGTGTGGCCACATCCATACCATCTTGAGATAAATTTTTAAAAACATTTGATGCTTTCATTGTCGATAAAGATAGGTTTGAAACCAGTTTCGCTGCAACAGTTGTCTATTGGTGTGTTTGTTTCATCGATACATGTTCTGCAAAATCAGTGTCACCTGGACTGATGTTTTCGTCTTCTGTACTTGTACTAGTACTACTGTTGTTAGTTCCATATTCATCAACCTCGACTTTGCTTGTTAATGACTTTGATGACCTTCTTATTCTTTTTGAAGGATGGATTGTCGACATAGCAGCCGGTTTCTCAGTTGTGTATCCTACTCTGCCTCCCGATTCGATTTGTTTTCTATAAAGTTCTTTGTATTCACTGCTAAGCCAATTCCCACACTGTTTTGTAATGTCAAAGACATTACTGAGGCTTATTTCAAATACTTCATTAGGTATCTTTCTATATTTTTCAAACATTTTAATGAGTTTGTCAGTCGTAGCTGTAACTTGCTGCTTAGATACAAGAGGGAAGCTCAGTTTCTCCCACATCATCATCAATTCTTCAGAGATCATGGTTATTCTGTCAGCTCTACCTTTCACTTGGTCATATAATCCCAAATATCTACCAACAATGTCCCTTTTCGATGGCAATTTGCAAAGGGTCACATTTAGCTGATTTTTCACTTGTGGTATAGATGGGCTACGTTTTGTAGTTCCTGTTAAATTCTGTGTCCATTTCTTTCCAGCAGAATCTACTGCAGCTTTCGATTTCTTATTTGTAAACGACATATTTACACCTGAAAAAACAAAAGTGGGTAAATATTGAAATATTTTAAAGAACATACATCAATGTTACATTAAAAATTGATGAAAATAAGAATGACCAAATTTCCCCATGTTCAGTAAGTTGGGTGCGGAAGATTTTTTCAAAACTGAACAAATTGCATGTCATTTCTGGGATTTATAGGCAAATGTTCATCATATGCAACATCAGGAGATGTAAAATTTTAAAAAAGGTACAAAAAGTCATAACCCTACCTGACAGGTTCGCGGAGGGTTCCTCCGGACGAGGCGGCGGGGCAAAAGTTGACGCAGAAACCGCGCAATATCCTTGCTGGTGGGGGAGGCCAGAGAGATTTGAGGAACTCCATCTGTTTCATAAATTTCCCGCAGTATAACGTCGAGCACGTATACTCTCTGTATATATATATATATATATATATATATATATATATATATATTTATATATATATTTGTGATTTATATATATATATATATGAATTTTATATACTATATATATTATATTATATTATAATATATATATTAATATATATATAATATATATATATATAAATTTGTGTTTTATGTAATTTTTTTTGGCATATATATTGCTAGTATATAATGCTAATAATAAATTAAAATGATGATAAGAAGATACGAAATATTAAAAAATCAATAACAAAGTAAGCAACAACGTACATTAAAGTCATTAAAGGAATGCCTGAAGGCGAGGAATGTGAGTTTGGCAAAGGCGAGAATAATGGTGCATATTAGGAGTGAATGGCGAAAGCTTGCGATGGAGTATGGCTGTGACGGGCCCAGGGGATGATCACAGTTAAATTCCGTCGCAGTTCCTAAACCCTAATTGAATTTTCTGACTGCTATGAGCTGTAACTTAAGGGTATCAAGGGGACGGTAAAGGCTGGGCTTTCTTTTCGACTTGCGTCATATTCTTCTACTACTTTTCTGCTCTGATGTATGCTACACACCTCACCCCTATTATGGGGATAAGAAGAGGATGAAATATATATATATATATATTATATATAATATATATATATATATATATATATATATAATATATATATATAATATAAGATATATATTATATTATAATATTATATATATATATATATTATATATAATATATAATATAACACTAGGAAATTAATGTTAGACGCAATTCGAAATAATTTATTGATAGTTAACCTGGGCACAAAAAAATTATAAAACATATAAAATTTTAATTGTCAATAAAGCACTGTTACAAATAATATAATATAAATACATAATATTTCGCCTAGGATAATTAACGCCTAGGCCTCTTCAGATGATATTAATAAAATTTTATTAGGCAACTAATTACAAAAATAGATAAAACTCGTGAATGGTTGGCTTATTTATTCCTTTATATCGGCGAGGTAACGTGAAGAAAGAAGTATCGAAATCTGAGTTGAATCTAATTTAACTTCACCTGGAATCCTATTAAATATTATAAAATTATTATAAATTTAACTATTTTCTTTTGTGATATGATTAAGTATTAAGAAGATTGCAGATGAAATTTTAATCCATTTCTCGAAGATCTTTGGACTGTAAGGGCGAGTCGGTGCTCATTGTTAAACATAAACTGTGTTGATTTAAATCTTCTCGAAGGTCGTGGTCTCACCGATGTTACACTGCGGGAATCAAGCAGGGACTTATAGAGCTTAGTCTGCTGTATACTTAGGGGGTTAATATCCTTTAAGGGTTGTGTTATTTTTTAACAAAACCGAATATTTAGTAAGATGTTGTTGATTTAGGTTATTTTGTAGGGAATGGGAAGAAAAAAAAACAAATATTATAATAGTACCTTCTTTCTTTGAACATACCTTCTCATATCTTCCCATTCCCTACAAAATTAACCCTTGAAATATGCATAGATGAGTCCATTACCTACAATAATTACGTATTACATTTTCGATTTTATTTTGTGCTCATTGTCCAAATTCCAAACCAATTTTTTTTTTTGAATTTGAAAAGTAAATGAAATTTTTTTTTCTTTCTACTTCACGATCAACATCAAATTTTCAGGGCTGTATAGTCGGGCGACTTTTTATGTTTTTTACTTAAATAATTTTTTTGTATACTCAATAGAAAGTTTTTATAAAGTTTTCAAAAAACTTTTTTTTTGAAAATTTGTTCCAAGACAAACCAAACCTATGATATCAAAGAAATTTATCAGTAAACAGATGCATCTGCCCACTAAAAAGCCCTAAAATTGAGTTGATCGGATGAGTAGAAAAAAACAATATGTCAATTTTTCACTTTCAATTAAAAAAAAAGGGTTTGGAATTTTGACAACGCTTCCGAGCCCAAACACTAAAAAATTCGAAATGTAATACGTAATTATTGTGGGTAATGGACCCATCTATGCATTTCAAGATTGAAGTCATTTTGCAAAAAATCTGAAAGTTGATATGAAATAGTCAAAAACATGATTTTGAAAAATGGAAAATTTCTGAAAAATGACTACAGTCACAGAAAACCCACCGAAAACACGTTTTGAGGGGCAAAAAAGGCTACTTTGTGTTTATTAGTCCAAATCGTCTGAAAATTCAAATTTATGCCATTTTAGGCTGGCGTAAAATTAGGCTAGGCCCGGCAAAATATTGGATCATCCCTTAATTTCATTTTAAAACTTTTTGTTTTTAAAAAACTTTTATTTTATTAATTCATTTTAAAACTTTTTGTTTTAAAAAAACGTTGTTTATTTTAATTTTTTTTCTTTAAAACTTTGTTTTTTAAAAAAACTTATTTATTTTTTAACTTTATTTCTTTACTTTGTTTTTTACTAAAATTTATTTTTTTTATGTTTAAACGTAAAAACGCATGTTTTACTACACAAAAGCAATAAATCAGTGAATCAGTAAATCAACCGCCACCCACCCCTCCCCGTCCCAACCCTGATCTATTGAGTATTGATCTATTGATCTATGATCTATTGATTTAAGTAATATTTCGAGTATCATTTTGGATAAACAAGCAAAAATATGTTCTTTTTATTAAAGGTTATAAAATATGAAACATAACAGAAGTTTTCACATCAATTAAGCTAACAAAAACATAAACCTGATGAACATAAACCTAACATTACAAGCACGAATAAACCATAGAGGGGAAGTAAAACCAAGTTTTCATTTTTTATAGTATATAATTTTCATTAAATAGAGGCATAAACATAGCTTTATTTTAAAATATAATTCATATCTAATCATTGGACAGAGATTCGCATAAATTGAGCAACTCGGATATTTCTCCAGAGATTCAGATTTCATCTGAAAGTGATGTAAGTATAATATTGCCAGCAGACTGATCCAATCTTCGTATTACGTTCTTAGCCACATTCGCTCACGCCAGAGGGAGAAGTAAAGCTATCAATGTTGTTGTTATCAGGGCATATCCTGTAACACCTATTATATGGAAACCGATGTTTCAGTTAAATTATTGTAGATTTATCTCGTGAAGCATATGATTAAGTCCTCGAGTATTCACCTCTTTAAGATGAGACGATAATCTTTCCTTTTAGCCAAAGCTGCTAATATTTCAGAGGACTGAACAGTAAACCCTTTACACATACGCATAAAGTGACAGCATCGTTGGGTTCCATAGTTGGCGTACATCAATACTTTACCATTATCAGATATGTGAAAAACCTCTATTCATAGTATAACCTCTCACATTGTAGCCTCTGATAGAAATCCCCAGAAGGCGATGCATCGATGACACATAACTTAGCATTTTACTAAGCTTCTATGTATGAGAATCTGAGAATTCATCACCGAAATGATAAAGTTATTGATTGCACCTCCCGAATGGAATTCAGTGATATTGTCGTTTTCCATTCGTATTACAAAAAAATTTAAATGAGCACATCGTTGGGATTACGAAGGTTCCTTCGTAAAATATCACTAACGTGCTTAGGAGCAAAAGGAGAGGGCATCATACCAGCACAGCGAAAATGTCTTACTGACGAAATGCGCATGTATAAACAGATCTAAAAGGTAATGGATTCTTTCTTTCGAGCCAATCAAAAAGGAAAGTAAACAAGTTTACGACAGACGAACGAACCATAATGGTTCAAATAATTCCATGAAAGCTCCTCCTTAAACCTTTCTGTCGGGTTGTATTCATGTTCAGCTTACATCGGATTCATTTTCT
>JABUQX010097058.1:27500-29685 GCA_015478945.1 Trachelipus rathkii
AACAACATTTACCTAAAAATATTCAGTTTGTTAAAAATAACACAATCCCCTTTATATTTAAAGATATTTATTAAACACCCCTAAAAGTAATAACCCAGCAGACTCAATGCATTTATAAAGTCCCCTGCCTTGATTGTCCCGCAGTGTACATCGGTGAGACCAACGACCTTCCGAGAAGATTAAATCAACACAGTTATGATTTAACTAATGATGCACCGAACTCAGCCTTAACAGTCCAAAGATCTTCAGAGGAACATAGGATTAACATTTCATCTGCATTATCTCTTAAATACATTAATTATCATATCACAAAAAGAAAAATAGATTATAAATGTTTTTTTTTTTTTATAATACAAATCATTGACTAATTGGATTCTCAGGTAAAATAAGTCAATTCGTATACAATATATATAAAAAGAGCTCTGCTTTTTCCATAAGAAAAAAATAAACAATAAAGCATAAATTAAGATAAAAAATAAAAACGAACCAAGAAATGACACAATACCTAAATACAAATCTAAACGACACGCAAAAAAAAATGAAAAAAAAAATAATAAAAAAAAAAAAAAAAAAAAAATATAAAAAAACAAAACACAGAATGCAAACCACCAAAACTCACAAATAAACAAAATAAACCACCAAACACATATAACCAAAAACGCACACCAGAAAGAAAAAAAAAAAGCACGAAAATTATACCCCCCAAAAAATATAAAATCAGACAATCAATATTTAAATGAAAACAAGGAAATAAAAACGGAAAAGGAAACGAGTAATTTAATATTTGAATGGAAAATAAAAACGGAAATAAAAACTTAGCAACACATTCGACAGATAGACCAATCTGATCACTAATTCTCTCTCTCTCTCAGTTGCCCTGAAAATAAAAATATTTAATATCTCAATCATACTCGTATACGGCCAATTTCAATAAGAATATATTAATACCCTACGAACGAAAATAAAATGTTATACCTACTGTAAAATCTAGATACTCCATGGATATGTATAATACAAGATAGCTATATAAATATAGAGACTTAAAATTTTATCTATGCAATTTCTTAAATACAAAATGATGTGTGCCCACGCAGATCTAAACTAAATTCAAATAAATATATATCCGAAATAAGCGTCCATACCACCATTAAAACAATCTATAACGAGTGTACCCATATATACTCTCCATAAAAATATCAAGTACTCTCACCCAACCAACACTCAAATACATAGCAAAATAACCCTATCAACCCCAATAATAATTATTATATTATGATTATCCCAAGGCAATCCTATAATAACTAATATAATCTCCTTTGATTACGCCTCAACCTCCTATATATAGATATATATATAATATATATATATATATATATATATAATAATTAATAAATATATATACTATATATAACTATAATAATATATATATATATATATTTTCATCCTCTCTTATTGCCCCATAATAGGGGTGAAGGTGTGTAGCATGACGATCTAAGAGCCAGAAAAGTTAGATAGAGAATATGACGGCAAAGTCGAAAAGAAAGCCCAGCCTTTACCGTCCCCTTGATACCCTTAAGTTACAGCTCATAGCAGTCAGAAAATATCCACATTAGGGTTTCACGGGAACTGCGACGGATCCTCACTGTGTGACATCATTCCCTGGGCACAGCGCTCACAGCCATACTCCATCGACAAGCTTTCGCGCATTCACTCCTAATAGTATGCACCATTATTCTCGCCTATTTGCCAAACTCACATTACCTCGCCTTCAGGCATTCCTTTAATGACTTTAATGTACGTTGTTGCTTACGATTATGTTATTGATGTTTTTAATAATTTCGTATCGTTCTTATCATCATTTTAGATTATAATTATTAGCATTATATACTAGCAATATATTATAAAACAAAAAAAAATACAATAAAACACAAATTTAATATATATATAGATATATATAATAATATGATATATAATATATAGATTAGGATATATATATATATATATATATATATACTAGGATATCTATATATATATATATATATATAGATAATAGTATATATATGATATATATATATAGGAGTAAATAAACGAAAACAAAAATAAGACCCGCAATATAAAAATATAGAATAAGATTTATGAAAATATAATATATATAGTAAATACTAGAAATTAATAATTTATAAAC
>JABUQX010097059.1:0-15000 GCA_015478945.1 Trachelipus rathkii
AAGGTTTAACCGTTCCGCTATTAGGTTCCGACAGTTCATATATCTATTTAAGGACGGAGATTCTTTTTTCGCGTTGTTTGGACGTGTAGGTGTAGCTGTTATGTATTGCCGAAAACGTTTTGATAACATT
Organism: Trachelipus rathkii; assembly: GCA_015478945.1. Taxonomy (NCBI): domain Eukaryota; kingdom Metazoa; phylum Arthropoda; class Malacostraca; order Isopoda; family Trachelipodidae; genus Trachelipus; species Trachelipus rathkii. The sequence continues at coordinate 131 of JABUQX010097059.1, forward strand.
TAAGTTTGAGGAGATGAGTTTGCCCTGATTTGTAAATGTTCTCGTTTGGAGAGATCAATGCTTAAATCACCGCTGCAATTCATTTACTTATGAGTTAAGAAAGGTGTGTTTTGAATAATGTCTTAAGGGCATTTATGTACTCGTTTTAGAATGAATTTGGGTCTTAGACTCTCCATATATCAATTATTTTAATTCGATTTTATTTGTACGCTAGTTGCTAGTGCCTCTATGTGTGGAGTTGACAGTTGAAAATATTACTTCATGGGATGTATATATGCTTTTTTAAGTAAATTGAAACTCCTCCACCCCGTTTGTTAGATCGGAAATGCATGTGTTTCAGTATATCCAGGGATCGGATATAATCCCGTTGTTATTTGTCATTCAAATGTTTCTGTTAGTACTTATGCAGTCAGATTACGAATTTTGGGTACTAGATAGTCCAGAAAATGTTTGTGATGTATTAGTTTAAGGCGGCGTGTATGTTGGTGGTGGATGAGAGAGATATTGCACCAGTGTCAGGGTTTTTGATCTTTCATAGTCTGGATAGATATATTTTCCAGAGGCTATCTTGAATATTTGAGAGTGAATCATCAGCGAGTGTGCCCTTTACCGTGAACATTGTATATCCGTAACAATAATACTACTCTACCAACTCTCTACTCACGCACTACTACTACTATCTCAATAATAATATACTATTGCAATATGTCAGAAGTGTGATATCAGGAGTTTCTTTCAAATAATTACATATAAATAATAAGTGAATAATATATTGTGAATAATAATAATGTTCCGGGGTAATAACATGGTAAATAATCCGGACCGAATCCCTAATTAATATTTGAAATAATTATAATTAATTAACAAAAAAAAAATTCCTAAAAATGATATAAGTTAGCTTATTTATAATACTTTATAGTTGTCGATTTAATTTATAACAATTGTGAGGCAAATTAATATGTAACAATAGAATTAAAAACAAGATATAATGAGCTGCCCAAAAGTAGTGATATTCAATATCCTAAGTCGCCGTGGTAATAACTAAAGAATTTAAACAATTTAGATCGAGAGAGATAATTTGTGTGTCATATTTGAGGCGTCAATTGTGAGAATTTAAGCTTTGTAGAATCATTATATATTTATAATGTAACTTATTTTAATGGAATATTAAAACCATAATAGATAAGAATAGATAGATAGTATAGATAGATATAGATAGATAGATAGTGATAGATAGATAGATAGATAGATAAGATAGATAGATAAATGTGATAGATATGATAGATAGATTGTTGTGTGTGTGAAGAGAGAGAGAAGAATGAGAAAGAGAGAGTAAGTGAGAGAGAGTGAGAGAGAGGTAGTGAGAGAGAGGGGAGAGGAAGAGAGATAGAAAAAGAGAGAAGGTGAGTAAAAAAGAGAGAGATGAGAAAGAGAGGAAGAGAGAGAGAGAGAGAGAGAGAGAGGAGAAGAGAGAGAGAGACGATGAGAGAGAGAAGAGTAGAGAGAGAGAGAGAGACGCGAGAGAAGGTGTTGGTGTGAGATAAAGGAAGAAAGACGAGTGAGTGAGAGAGAGAGTAGGTAAGAGGGGAGAGAGAGGTAGAGGAGAGAGTGAGAGAGAAGATATGAGAGAGAAAGAGTAGAGAGAGGGGAGTGGTGGTGTGTTAGAAGAGAGCTGAGAGAGAGAGTGGGAAGTGTGTGAGAGAGTGAGAGAGAGGGAGTGAGAATGAGAGCAGGAAGAGATGAGAGAGAGAGAGAGAGAGTAAGAGAGAGAGAGAGAGAGAGAGAGAGAGTATGGTGATAAAGTGTGTGTGTGAGTATCGAGAGAGCGAGGAAAAGTGTGCAGAGAGTGAGAGAAGAGCGTAAGTAGAGAAGTGAGAGAGAGGAATGTGGTGTGTGAAAGAGAGAGAAAGAGAAAGTGAGAGTATGAGAAGGATGAAGTAGAGAGAGGGAGTTCTGTGAGAGAAAGGGAAGTCCACAGATTGACAGTTGGTGTGAGAGGGGGAGGGAGGCTAGTGGCATAGAGGTAGGTGGGAGATACATGGAGAGAGAGAGTTGAGCATGAGAGCGGAGTGTGAGAGAGAGAGATAGAGAGAGTTAGAGCAGATCAGATGAAGGAGCAAGACTGGAAGTGACGGGCCAGCCCTTTATAAGAGGACTTGGAGAAAGTGGCATTTTGGGTGTGTGTGAGAGAGAGAGAGAGAGAGAGAGAGAGAGATGAGAGAGGAGAGAGAGAGAGAGAGAGAGAGAGAGAGAGAGGTAGTTGCGTGTGTGTGTGTGTGGTTTGTGAGAGAGAGAGAGAAGAGGAGAGAGGTGATGCTCTAAAAAAAATAATAATGGATAATAAAAATAATAATAATAGATAATACATATAATAATAATAATAATAATAATAATAATAATAATAATAATAATAATAATAATAATAATAATAATAATATAGATAACAAAAGACAATATATTAAAATATAATAATAATAATACATGAATGAAGTAATAATAATAATAATAATAATAATAATAATAATAATAATAATAATAATATAAAATAATAATAATAATAATAATATAATATAATTATAATAATAAATAATGATAGAAATAATATAATATATAATAATAATAAGAATAATAGATGAATAATAATAAGAATAATAATAATAAATAAATAATAATCAAGAATAATTATACTTCGAAAATAATGAGGATAATGCGACTGTTTATAATTTTTTTATAAATAAACTCACGACCCTACTTATAACATTTTTTTTAGACCTAGATAGGTAGAAACATTAAGTTGAGAATTATATGTCCAAATTCTCCGGTCGTACTTTAATTTTTAATGTTTCGTCTCAAGCGAGTTTTGTTATAATAAATAAGGTTTCCATTCTTTTTATATATAACAAGGTTATTTCAAAACTTGAGGGATGAAATGCCTTTCTTATCCTGTTAGAGCTTTATAATAAATAATTTCTTCCTTTAGCGGAGTTAAAAAATTCATTCACAAAGGTGTTTTTTGGTTTTTAATGAACACTAAGCTTTGAAAGATAATTTGATTTTAAGGAGGCGCACGTTGATTTTAAAATCTCAATGACCGTTTGTCTGTGACGTCATTGGCACGCTTGGCCCCAAGTCTGTAGGCATCAGAAATTTCAGAGGGTTTGTATTATTTTAATGTTTTAATTTTGTTCAGATTGTGTTGACCTTTACAGTTAATTTACAAAATTTCTTAATTCTCCACTTTCCGGAAGGTGATTTCACTGCCTACTTAAAAAACCCAAGATCATATTTTTTTTTTTAATTTTATCTTTGCTAGTGAGTGTTCTTGCGAATTTTATTCAATGTTTTGTAACTGCAGCTTGACATTTCAGATAAATCTGTATTTGTCACTGGAGCTTTGACATTTCAATAAATTCTGGTATTTTGTGAGAACAGGATTGTACGCATCTTTACTTTCGGATTTTACTAATTGGTTCATTTTTACGTTTCGAGATTCTTGCGATGTTCTTTATCTTTATCCTTATCTTTTTGAGTTTATAAACTACATTATAATACACCCTTGAAGAAGTCAATTTTGATCGTATAGTCACTATCAACTTTTAGATTCGTTTAAGGTTGCTAGCAAGTCAGAATAATCGGGAGAATCTATTTGCCTATTGGGGAATGGGGAGGGAAGTGTGAGGGATATTGGAGAGTCGGACAAATTAAGGATTGCGTTTTCTTGAGATTCTGATAAAGTTAAATTTTGGAGGGAAAAGTTTTGTCTGGTCTTCTCTTGTTTCGGAGTTGCGCAATTAATATGATTATTTTTATTCTCTTTTTGGGTTTCCATTATTGTTTTTTGGTCTTTTGTTTCCATTGAAGTTAATTAATAGCATTAGAGATTGTTTTATTCTAGTTATTTTATAGTTCATTTTGTATGTGTTTAGTGCTATGTATTGCAGGGGTTATTGCCATTGTTACTTTTTCTGACCTTCATTGTTGACTTGCTGCTGCTGGCATCTGGACCAATAGTGCGCTATTTGCTAGTGTATAGCTGCATTTAGGATAAACTGTAAATATATAAGTGGCATAATGTTTTTTGAATAATTTTTCTCTAAATGGGTATTTCAAATCATTTTAAGTGGGCACTATTTGATTTTATTAAATTAACACTTATAATAAGAATGTTGTAGGAGGCCTAGATTTACACTTTAGCAGCAATATGTTTTAAATAAGAAAAACAACACAGGAGAGATAAGGAATAATAACGCTTTGCCGTCTCTCGAGAGCGTCCACTTAAAAAAAATATAAATAATTAAATAATATATAATATAACCAAATAAATAATTATATAATAATAAATTAATGAATAATAATAATAATATTAATAATAATAAATAATAATAATAATAATAATAATAATAATATAACAATAATAATAATAATAATAATAATAATAATAATTAATATTAATAATAATAATAATAATAATAATAATAATATAATAATGAATAATAAAATTAATAATTAAATAATAATAATAATATATATATATATATATACAAAAAATAACAGGTGCATTTAATCGATAATCATAATATATATAATAATAATAATAACCAATAATAGATAATAATAATAATAATAATAATAATAATAGATAATAATAATAAATAATAATAATAATCAATAAAAATAATAAAAAATAAATAATAATGTAATAAAAATAATAATAATAAAATAAAAAATAATAATAATATATAAAAAATAATAATAATAATATAATAATAATAATAATAATAATAATAATAATAATAATGATAATATAATAATAATAATAATAATAATAATAATATATAACATAATAATAATATAATAAATTAAAGTAATAATAATAATTAATAAATAATAATATAATAAATAATAATAATGAATACAAAAATACAATAATAATAAATAATATATTAAATATAATAATATATAATAATCAATAATTAATAATTAAAAAGATTAATAATAATAATGAATAAATAATATATAAATACTAATAAAAATAAAGAATGATTGTTCCTACATTACTCAAAAATAGTCACAATTTGATTAATTAATAATATAACAATAATAAGTAATAGATAATAAATAATAATATAATATAATAATAATAAAATAATAATGAATAATAATAATAATAATAATAATAGATAATATAATAATATAATAATAATAATAAATAATAGCACTAATAATAAAAGTTATAATAATTATAGACAACAATATAATCATCCTAATAATAATTATATTCATCATAATAATAATTATAGTTATAAAAATATAAAATAATAAAATAATAATAATAATAATATAATAATAATAATAATATAATAATAAATAATAATAATAAATAAATAATAATAAATAATAATAATAATAAATAATAAATAAACTAATAAAAATTAAATATATCTAATAATTAATAAATAATAATTATTCATAAAATAATTAAATAAATAATAATAATAAATCAACAACACAATAATAATTTCATCAATCATAATAATAATAATAATTAATTATGATTAATAAATATAATAATAATCAATAATAATAATAATAATTAATAATAATAATAATATAATAATAATCAATAATATATAATAATAATAATTAATAATACATAATAATAATAATATGTAACATAATAAGGAGAGATAATATGATAAATATATAATCAATGATAAAATAAAAATAATAATATTAATAATAATAATAATAATAATAATAATAATAATAATAATAATAATAATAATAATAATAATAATAATAATAATAATAAAAATAATAATAATAATAATAATAATAATATCTATAAATCTTCATAATTAGATAATAATAATAATAATATAATAATAATAAAAATAATAATAAGTGAATAATAATAATAATATAATAAATAATTAATGCAATAATAATAATATAAATAAATAAATAAAAATGGACCATAAAACACATTTAAATTATTTCATCATCATCATTAAATCATGAGTAATAATAATAATATAATATAATATAATAATAATAATAATAATATAATAATATATATAATAATAATAATAATAATAATAATAACAATACGGTTTAATAAAGTGTATTATTTCCTTTCTTGATCATTCAAAGTTAGTCAAACTAATATAATATTAGAACAGATATGAAAATAAATTTAAAATAAAAATAATTATAAAAGAAAGAGATGTTAAAACAATGCTGAATGAAATAATAAAACAATAACGTTCTAAAATAAATAACAGCAATAAAATTTTAAAATGATTTAATAAAATATTATTTTTTATTAATAAACAAATTAATTACTACTATTGCGTTTTAAAACTTTTATGAAACAAACATTTAAAAGTATTTATATTTTTTTAAAAAGTTATATTGAGCAATTAATTAACCAAAAATTTACGTTATTTATGTTGTTTATTTGAACTAAGTAAATTATCACAATTAATTAATAAAGATGAAGAAAAGTGATTAGAAGCCAAAATTTGGGGAAAAAAATAGTTAACTAAAATAATAATAAAATTTAATAATAATAATAATAATAAAGATATATAATAATAATTGAATAATGTAATAAATAATAATAATAAATACATATAATAATAATAATAATAAATAATAATAAATAATAATAATAATAGAATAATAGTAATTGACTAAAAATGAATGATTTGAGTAGCAAAGAATAGCTAATATGACCCAGGGAATCTGGAAGAGCTTGCTACATGCATACTGTATATTACTTTCTTTTTAATTCATTCTGATCCTCAATGGGAGGAAGTATCCACACGAACACACACACACACACACATTGTTACATCACACACACACCACACACACACACACATCACATCACACACACACACACACACACACACCACACACACACACACACATAGTCACACACCACACACACACAACAACACTACATCGACCCCGCCGCCACATCACGCACACGGTATTGCAAGGTTAAAGGAATGATGTAGTGGGTGCGATTAAAACAATGGAAATATACTAAAGGTACAGGATAGGGTGTTATTCTCTCAATGCTGTTATAACACACATTGGTGATTAGGATCTGACAAAATAATGAGCAAGTTTTTTGGAATATATATAAGTATTATTTAGTACTATATAGTTATTAGATATTAAATATATATATAATATTACTATATTATGAGTATATATATATATATATATATATATTATATATAATATTATATTATTATATTACTATTATTATATATATATATATATTCTATATAGGATCTATATATGATATATTATATCGTAGTATATATATATAACTATATAATTATTACTTACTATAGTTACTATTATTATATATATATTTAATATTATATATATATATATATAGTATAGTATATATATATATATAAATATAAATACTATTATTTTATAATATTATATCTCGTTTAGAGTATTTTCGTTGACATTAATGATAATTAACTCAATGTATATATATAATATAATATATATTTTATATTATAATTAAAATATATATATTATATATATATATCATTGGTGCGTACTGAAGACTCTACAATTTGGGTAGGAAAATATATTAGTATATTTAATATAAGTGAATCGTTGAGAGAAGTAAGTTTGTAATTGATTGTCCCCGAGCTCTCCGTTGTGAAATATAGGTCATGACTGTTAGCTCTTGTAGTGGATCATTTCGTGTGTATATTTTAAAATCACAATGCATCTTATCTTTCTCATATGTTATAATGGGTAATTAATTTATGTTAACTTTAATAATTACGTATGCTTCAGGTGAGAACATTGTTTGGAATTACCAATTTCATTTATGTGGAACCGTGTATTTATCTATTTATATTCTGCAAGTGATTAAAAGTATTTTTCTCAATTTCCATATCGTATTCCTCACAGAAGAGTGAGTCATTATCGTCCTTTTAAATCAGTGTAACGCAGAACAGTGTACACAAAATGTGATTTTCCAAGCATATTTTACTTGTGATAAAAAATATCTATAAACTATTTAGGATCTGAGAAGAATATTTATATATTGCAAAATATTTATTTCTCGTGTTTGTATGTATAAAGAAGAAATCTCCAAAAATTTCAGGTATTTTTATTGGGAAAAATCTCTCTCTCTCCCCGTTGTAAAGCTCACGTATGTCAAATATTTAAGACTCTCACTCGCACCAATTTTACAAGTTCTCATTCATATTTCTGTGATTGAAATTTAGTCTCCAAGATTTATATTTAAGAAGATTGAAACATTCCTGACGTAAAGAATTACAGGGCAAAAGAAGAAAAGATCCCGTGGAGAGACGGTGATTTACGAAGAATAACCTTTTAATTTAAAAATAATAATTTAATAACCTATTTGATATCGTTATTTTTCATATTTATTTGTGGTGCGAACGTTGTCATGTATTGGAAGTGAGAATTGAAGTAATGTGATCCGAGCAATTTATGAAGAATATCGATTGTGACCCTTTTTTTGCATATAATTTTTACGGTCTTAATTAGATCTGGGTTGAGATGGTATCGTTATTTTTCATAATATTTGATTTATCGTTATTTAGGGTACATTTAAATGTTTAGTTATTTGGATATCGGGTTTTTTGGACACATTTAATAATCGATTTATTTAGGGTAACCGAATTTTTTAATGATATAGTATATTAAACTAACATATATATAGATATGGATTGGGTAATATTGTGGGTATAATGTGGGCGGATTTTTAAGAATTTTTTAAATAATTAAATAAAGATTTGTTAGTAGATAAATAATGTTTATATAAGGGTGTAATTTTTCAAAGAAGAAAGAAAATGAAAAACTAATAAGATTTAAATATAAATTGATAATTGTAGGGTTTTAAAACCTTTATATTTTATATATAGTATATATATATTATATATAGATATAGTTTATTATAATAATGATTGTCAGGTTTGTCGTTGTGTTTTATATTCATAGTTCAGATTATATCTATTAATTTTTATTAATATATATAATTATATATATATATTATAATATATATATATATATATATAAGGATATTGAATAATATAATAATATAACTATATATACTTATATTATTACATGATATCTTAATAGTATATAGTGTAAATTGAGGGAGTGTAGGGTTTAACCTTTTATATTTTTTTTATATTCTTTTGTGTTTTATATTTTTTGTGTTTCCATTATATAAACATTTTCATTATATTATTTATTTGCTGGGGGTATTGTGGGTGTGTTTGGTGAGCGGGGTGGTGGCCTTTGGGTATTGGGAAGTGCCTAGGGTGGGGAGTCCCACAAAGCGTGCAGCCCTGAGTGAAAATAGATATAGAAGAAGGAAAGATGGGGGGCAGAGAGGTAATTAGGGTGGGATGTATGAACGTGAGAGGGGTAAAAGAGGATTTGAAGAGGGAAGGAAGTGGGGTTAATGTTTGAAGAAAAAAGGGTGGATGTGCTATAGTGGGTAACAGAATACTAAGAACTGAAGGGAAAATGAGGGAGATGGAATTTTGAAATTACAACAGGGTATGATATCAGGGGTGAACGAGAGAGAGAGGGCGAGGGAAGGGATGGGAATAGTTATGAGGAAAAAGGGGTGGGATAAGGTAAGGTTGTGCAGACAGGTGAGTTCGAGGATAAATGTGGGTAAAAGGGAAATTCGGGGGGGAAATGTGGGTTTTTTATTGCGCATATGCCACCAGTGAATGGAGCGAGGGAGGAGGAGAGAGGAAGATTTTGGAGTGAGTTTGGAATGAGTTGAATGAGTGTTGGGAAAGTTTCGGGGTAAATGATAAAATCTGTCCTATTGGGAGATTTGAATGCAGGAGTGGGAAGGGAGGGGTTGGGAAGAATAATAGGAACATTTGGGGTTATGGGGAGAGGACTGTTATAATGGAGATATATGTGCTTGTAGAGTTTGTTGTGAATGAAAGAAAGGAATGAATAATTGGGGAATCTGGTTTCAAAAAAAGTGAAAATCACAAGTATACATGGAAGAGTGAGATAACGGGGGGGAGGGCGGTACTGGATTATGTGTGGGTAAATGGGAAGGATAGAGGTAGATTACTAGATGTAAATGTATTTAGAGGGCGGGGAGGGGGATATTGGATCACTATTTGGTGGTTGCTAGGATAGAGGTGGGGGAGAGGATGTTGCTTAAAGTGGGAGAAAGAGGAGAGTAGAGTGATAAAGGTGGAAAAATTGGAGGAGACAGTGTGTAAGAGGGAGTTCAGGAGAGGTATGGAGGATAGGTGGAGAGACGTGAGAGGGACGGGTATTGGGGAGGTGGAGGGGGAGTGGATGAGATTTAAAGAGGCAGTATGTGAAAGAGGCTAGAAGGGTTGTGGAGTAAAACAGGGTGGGTGCAAGCAGAGGAAAGGAGTGAATGGTGCGAATGAGGAGGTGAAAGGAGGTGTGAAGAGGAAAAGGAGGCTTATGTGAAATGGTTGGGAGGTAGGAGAGAGGAAAGCTGGGGAGGGAATATAGAAAGCCGGTTAGAGTGGAAGCAAAGAGGGCGGTGAGAGGACGAAGAGAAGAGCAAGATGAATGGTGTAGAAAAAGTGACGGAAATTTTGTAATCCGGGGAGAGAGTTTTTGGAAAGAAGTAAATAAAAAGAGGAAGAAGAAGGAGGGGTTGGGGGAGAGGAATAAGGGAGGAGATGGGGAGTGGATAGGAGGAGAGGATAGGGTGAGGAAGAGGTGAGGGGAGTATTTTAGTGGATTAATTATTGAATGAAGCGGGTTGGGGGAGGGGAGGAAGATTTTGCAAGAGGCCGAGGAGAATGGGGAGTGAATTGGGGTGGGAGGGGGAGGATGAAATACATATGGAGGGAAATTAATAGGGCCTTGAATAAAGGAAAAAAAGGAAGTCCGCAGGTCTGGATGTGTGAGAATGGAAAAATGTGGCAGCGAGAGGGAGGTTAGAGGGGTTGTGTATGGAATGGCTGTACCTTGGAAAGAGTTATATAATCATATGCTAGGCTAGAGTTGGTGAGGTACCACAGGATTGGGAGGATGGTTGTTCGGTTCCTCTGTATAAGGGGAAAGGGGATAAGGATGAGTGTGGGAATTTATGAGAGAGTATAATTTGTCTTTTAATGGTGGTAGGGAAAGTGTATTGGAGAATTACTGACTTCGAGAGTGAAGAGGTTTGAACGGAGGGGAGAATGGGGGAAGGACAAGGAGGATTTAGGGAGGGAAGGGGTGTGTGGTAGCAAGTGTTTACACTAAAGATGCGTTGAGAAAAGTATAGAGAGGAAAGGGAAAATGTATGGGTGTTTTTTAGATTTTGAGAAAGCATATGATAGAGTGATGAGGGGGGAATTATGGAAGGTGTTGGAGGATGGAAAATATGAGGTGGGTGGGTGATTAAGGCAAAGGTATTAGGGCCTTTTATAGGAATAGAGAATGTGTGTGAGAGTATTAGGAGGGAAGAGTGTGAGATGTTTGGTGGTGGTTGAGGAAGAGATTAGAGGCGCATGGTGTGTTAATGTTGCCGTGGCATTCAATGTTTGTTTTTAGGAGAGTAGGTTTTACAGAGGAATGTTTGTGAGTGAGGGGAAGGAGGTGGAATTGATGAATGGGAATGATAGAAGGGAAGTGAACATGATAATGTTTGCGGACGATACCTACGCCCTAGTGGCGAAGAACGCGGAGAAGCTGTAAGGTATTTGTGAGGGAACGTTTGAAAGAATGTTGTGACAATAAGGGGCTAAAATAAATCTCAGGTAAGAGTAAAGTGGTTTTAGTTGTTTGAGGTAGGAGGAAAGAGAGGTAAGGGGAGGGGTTAGAGGTTTAGAGTAGGAGGGTGTAGTATTGGAAGAAGTAAAGATTTTTAGGTATTTAGGGATGGATTTGGGTACGGGGGGAGGGATGAAGGAGGAGATAGATCATAAGAGTAGGAGAAGGAATGAGAGCTTTGAGTGGTCTGAGAGAATTATGGAAAGGGGGGATTTATCACTGAGAGTTTTAAGATAAGTATGTTTGAAAAAATTTGTGTACCAGCGGTGTTGAATGGGTGTGAAACGTGGGGGTTGAATGCCAGGGCCAGGGGAAGAATTTGGAAGTATTTGAGATGAAGGGTTGAGGGAAGGGTTTGTGGGTAGCGAGAGGGAGAGGATTAGGGAATAGGGTGGTGAGAGAATGTGATTGAGGAATTCCTGGTGGGAAGTAGCGGAGAAGGAGATATAAGATGGTATGGGCATCTAGTGAGAATGGAGGAACAGAGAGGGGTAGGAGAGTTTGAGAGGCGGAGGGGATAGGAAGGAGAGGAAGGGGGAGCCCAAGAAGGAGGGGGATGGATGGAATAAAGGAGATGCCTGGAGGAGGGAGGGATGAAGGAGAAAAGGGTAGGGTGTTGGCGAGAGATAGAGTGGGGTGGAGGAGGTGGGTGAGGGCGAGATGAGGGGGAGCGTGAATGAGAGAGGCTGTACGTACCACTACCCCGCTCAAACGGGAAAAAGTGAAGGTAAAAATAAAAATAAATAAATATATTTATATATATATATATTATATATATATATATATAATATATATATATATAATATATAATATATATATATATATTATGTATAGTATATATATAATATATATGTTAAATATATATATATACCTATTATATATTAATATTATATATTTATTATATATATACCTATATTAGACTATATATACATTAGTATAATAATGTAATTATGATGTATATATTTGTATATATATATTATATATATATTATAATATATATTTATAATAATAGTATCATATATATATATATAATATATTTATATAATATATTTATATCATTTTAATAACATTATGTAATACTAAAATTAATATATATATATATATATATATAGAAATAGAGATAGAGAGAGAGAGAGAGAGAGAGAGAGAGAGAGAGAGAGAGAGAGAGAGAGAGAGAGAGAGAGAGAGAGAGAGAGAGAGAGAGAGAGAGAGAAGGTTGAGTTTCAAAAAATTCTTTCACAATTTTAAAATTATTTCGTACTCTATCCCGAGTCGTGAACGAAACTTTTCATATCTTTCGTTTCTAACAACCAGGTAGGAGAGATTGCCTAAGGTCCCCTATACAAATATTATAATTGAATAATGAATATCTGTTTACGTCTATAGTTGGGTTTTTGCGCACAGCACCGCTCCGCACCTGGAGGTCGTGCACCATCACAGTACCACACCACACTGCTGCACTCTCCTTTGCAACGCGAACCGCACCATACCGGACCGAGAGCAAACCACAGCGCACCGCACCATACCGCACCGCACTGTACCGCACCGCAACGCACCATACCATACGGCACTAACATATATATATATATATATATATATATTATATATATATATAATATATATATATATATTATATATAATAATAACTTTATATATAATAATATATAGTTATATATATATATTAAATATATATATGTATATTTGAGAGGTATATTATAATATAAATATATATATAATATATCTGTTATTATTTGTGTCTAAACCCTAGGTGTCAAATTATGAGAGAGGAATATTACGAGTTATGTATTTAAAGATTGTTAAGAACAGATTAATCTATGAATTACATTTTGTTTAAGATTGTAAAAACAAATGTATCATGATAACTGTTGAAAATTATTTACACCATAATTTAGCAATGCTAGCTTTCGCTCCCATCCTTTGGGGCCTTTCTCAAGTAATCCGATAAACAACCTTCGGTTTTCTGCGAATTCAGTCATCTACCTGGTTGTTCAAAAGTCCTTTGTAAAAAGGTGAGGTGTGCATAATTGCATTCTGCAAACTATCGATTTTAAATTCACCAGAGCATTGATTGCAATTAAGGATATTGTGTATACAGAATGATTCAGATATTTTCCTTTTGTTAATGTTGTTTATATGTTTTTTAATGTTCATATTGTTTAGATTTATGTGGTGGATTTTGTTTGGCGGTGTTGAGTGAGGGCAGAGTTTTGATGGTCTGTGTGTAGGGCGTGCTTGTGTTGGTATAACCATCTATTGTAATCTATAGTTTTACCTATGTAATTAAGGTTGCAATTGGTGCACGCTTTTTTGTATATACAGGGGGGATTAATGTTGGGGGCTTTTTTTAAACTAATATTATTAGAATTAAAGAAATATTTTTAGGTATAAATTTTTTAATGTGTTTTATGTTTTTGTGTGGTATGGGTAGAAAGTTTTTTTTTTAATGTAGTTTGTGTTTGTGTTGGAGGATAAAATTTTGATTACTACATTAAAAAAAAAAAAACTTTCTACCCAAATTAGAATACATTCTCTCTCTTCTTCACATTTCTCTGAAATCATCATTCTTGGTGATTTCAACGTTCATCACGGCCAATTCTTCTAATCTCAAGATACAGTTGGTGAACTTGATACCACTTTTGTATCCAAAATGACATCGAGCAGTTAGTGTAGCTCCCTACTCGTATCTCTGATCGTCTTTGAAATGAACCTAACATTCTAGACCTTTTTCTAATCTCTAATTTTTCTCCATACTCTTTTAAATTCTTTCCTTCTCTGGGTTCCTCCGATCTCTCTCTTATCTCTGTTTTCTGTTATATCTCTTCAAGTCTTCCGCAGGAAAGAATCCTTCCTATGGCGAGAAAACGTTTTTGTCACTTCGGTACCGCTAACAGGTCGGACTTGCGTTAGTACTACTTTGATTTCTAATTGAATAACTACAGCTTCCGTGGGAAGGGTCCCTTAGAGTGTGCAAAGTGCAAGCTAATTATCTCTGGCGTGGAGGCGTGCACCCTATGATCTTTACCTTCAACTAAACTTTGATAACTTTGGTTTAACTG
>JABUQX010097060.1:0-5000 GCA_015478945.1 Trachelipus rathkii
GAGAGAGATGTAAGGGGTGTAAGCGGTATGGCTTTGGTCAGCCGAAGGCTTGAGGCCTACCCTCCTTCGGAGGGGTTTTAAAGCCCGGCTTACACCCCTTCGGGGTGATCCCGACTCGCAGGATTCACACTTTCAAGGTGCGCATCCTCCTGGGATTTCTCTTGGAAGAGTTAATGTGTTGCTTTAGATCACTCCTGGGTAATGAAAACTGCTTTATTCGTAAGACTTTTGGCTAATGTCTACGTTATCACAGGCTCCAAATCATGTTATACTCGAACATGAGGACACTCTGATGAAGGATTAGCTGTTCAATTCCATTAGTTCAAGATGGTGGTATCTTTGATAGATTGATCATTTTGTTAGGGATTTTGTTAGATAATACGGGTTTACCTGCTGCTGATATGCGAGAAAAGTGGGGAACATATCGAGTGATGATGTTATGATGACCTGTTAAGCTACATTTACCCTTGACGTAGGATTTTTCAGGATGTTAGTCTGATTATTCCATACTGCAGGTAATGTGTAGGTTTTGCATTTTACCACTATAATTCCTAGTCGCGAATAATGATTTGTTAGCTTTACTGAAGCTAAAACTTTGTTGCGTTACAGCAATATTCGTTAGCAGGATATAAAGAACTTATTTTATGTTATGTTTGTCCAAAAATGATACTCGAAATATGACTTGAACAATCAATAGTTCAATGATCACCAGGCGGAATGGCTGGTAGGGGACTGCAAGGAGGGGTTGGTTTGAATGGTTACTTGATTTAACTGTTTTAAAATTCAAGTAAACTATTATGCTTTACATGTGATATTTTATTCAAAGAACCTATTTTTATGCTATGTCAGGATTAAATTTTGCGGTTATGTATCATAAAGAATGAGATTATGTTGATGTGTGAGCGCCTTTGGGAGAGCTTTTGTATAAAGATAAAGGCATCCCTAATGATAAGTATGCAGGGTGAGCCTCGGAATTTGAAGGTATTGCGTAATGTTTCGAAAAGGGAATCGGGGTAGGTTGAGTTTTAAGAATGGTGTTAGTTATTTACCGTAGATGAGTAACGAACTTTGTTAATGAAAACTGTTTATTCGTAAGTTAGATATGCTATGTTCTTAGAGGTCCAATTTGGCGTTTATTAGTTTGCCAATGTGATAGGTGAATTGAAACATGAAATAGCAGACATAAAAACGAACAGAGCGTAAAGCTAAAAGTGAATGTAAAACAGGTTTAGCCTTCCTGTTAGGCTTGTGTTTGTATCCTTAATTTCATAATATCTTTTCTCATGATGCTTGTTTTAACGTCATAATCGTTGTGGACTTGAAAGCATTAGGAGGTTGTGCTCCGTTTAAAAAGTGTTCTATTTTCATTAAGTGAACAATATGCAGCGTCTTAACAAATATACCCCTATACAAAAGATTATACAAAGGGTAATCAAGATCCCAGGGTGTGGGTTTCAATCTTAAACTAAAAGAAACCCCGATGGTTCTGATTTTTTTTCACATGTGTTAATTGCCAGACCACGTAACGAAAGCGTATTTTATGAGTACAGATGAACTACTCTGTATATGGTCGTCATGCTGCGAGATGGGTTAAGGAGTACTTTGACTCTACCAACGTTTTAGAGAATCACCGGAAACGACTTATTGCTTACGAAGAGATAGTCATAAAGTTAGCTGTTACTATTCTCTTTTTCTAAGGGTATTTTAACTTACAAACATCGATTGGAGGTTTCGAGTGTGAAGATGGTAATACCACAGGCGTATTTAAACCTACGCCTCGTAGAATAAGCATTTGATTTAAAGCCTATAAAATATCTGTCGGAGGTTCGTAGGATGGTAAAACGCAAACTAAGAAATCGGAAATGCTGTCTGATTATTACACTGACTGATGAATATATGCCAATTACATGTTGTATCAGGAATATTGCTCATTCAAGAAAACGCTAGTTGATGATTCTGAGACTATCATTGAACCTTCTTAAATTCTATAAAAGGTACAGAAACTCATCTATCTATTAGAAAACAATGGACCGAAAGTGCTTACCACAAGGATCTATCGAGTAAAACAATTTTTAGTGGTCCTGAAGCGTGAACTTTTAAACATATGTACTCAATGATGGTATCGATGAATTGAAAAAATATATTAGACCTATTAACGACGGAAAATGATTGGTTCTTCAAATGTAAAGAATTTAGCGTCTTTTAGAGTCTTAAGGTCCCTAGTAAAAACATATGTATGTGATGAACATTTATTATTATTAATTATCTGAGTTATTATTATTGTTTTGTTTTTCTTTTTTGTTTTGATAAGTTTCATTTCATGTCAATTACTGTATAGATACTCCATTTGATGATACATTATTACCATAGTGAAACCTGTTTATTGTTATTGTTGTGTTTTGTCTAACAGAGATATATTACCTTTTGAACTTGAGGGATGGTGCGTTCGTGCATTGTATTCTTGTTTACTTACTTCTTTTGATTGGCTGAAAGAAAGAATCTCGAATAGCCTATACCAGGGTTGTTACGCATACGATTTCCTTACAGTAGTCCATTTTTTCAGCATGTACTGGCGACGATGACATCTCCTCGCATCTCTACGATCGTGTTGCTCTGATATCTTCACGAGGCCGCTGTCGTTATTCCCCAATTGATGTGTCATTTATATTTAAGCGTAAACCAAATGGTAGTCGTACGGCTCTGTATTTCTGCCAAAGGTAAATACATAGACCTTTATCGTTGTGCTGATGGGTTCACTTCAAGAACTTATCGAAGATCGCTGCGCAGTGGCGTTAGACAGGGATAAGTGTTTGTTATCCGAGAGATCAGCGTTTTAGTGAAATATCTAACTGGAAGACAACATAAGTGGTTCTAATAGAATAGACGTGAGTGTCTGGTCGCTGTGACAATATTAAAAACCTTGAGGTACGCCAATATTGGAAAACCCGTCGATGTGTGTGAGCCTTCTATCGCACAGGTATAGGTTTTCACAGTTCGAACATCTGAAAATAATTACAGCATTGATTAAAATAAAAAAAAGCGAAAACGGCATTTCACATCCGCACCTTAACGGATGTTAACATGAACTTGAGCGACATAATACAATATAGGCCACATGGATAATCTATGATATACACCGGAAACATTGTGGTTTCCGTGTGATCCAGTTGCAGATATACAGTGACCAATGCTTTAATAACTATTCGCTTGGATGAGTTACTTCTCTCTGTATGAGAGAATTGAGTGGCTGCTGAATCAAAACTATACGAAAAAAAAAATGCTTTAGTGTTGCTGAAGGCATCTATACTTACATCCTCCTTTCAAAGGGGTTGAATCTTTGCAGAGAGATATATAGAACGTACCCAACTTGAATTCTATGTTCGCTGATCAAATGAAATTAATATATTTAAAAAAACTTATATTTATTATGTCATTTATAGTTTTTATTGTGTTTATATAACACTCTTTTCAATGAAAAATTTTATGTTATAAAAATGAAAACTTGTTTTAGTCCCTCCTTTATGTTCGAGAATTATTAAGACTGCATGATGATGAATGGCTGTTTTATTCTGACGCAAGTGTGAATAAGCTTACGTTTTTCGGTTGCTATGTTCACCCTGTACTTTTACTGTTGCTTAGGTGTGAAACTTTGTTTATGTTGCGCTTATTTCTGTTTAAGATGAGTTTAAGTTTGTCGTTGGACGATTATTTTCTTAAATCAGCATGATGCTATAGTAAGCTTTATTCATGTGAAAACTTTGTTTTACGTCCAGCATATATGGTTTGATCTGTATGTATCAACAGAACTCGATTTTAGTTATGTTTATCAAAATGCATTACTTCAAAATGATACTTGTCAATTAGATCAATGATACAGATGCAGGAGGTGGATGATGGTGGCTTGTGATATGGGTTGACTTTAGTGATACTGCTTTAGGGTATGTAAAACGTTACAAAATTTAGTAAAAAATTTGACCTTAATCGAATAGATCAATTAGATCAAGGGATGGCCAGAGCGTGGATGGCATGGATGCTGGATAGTGGCTTGCATTAGTGAATTTTACTGCTTTAGGATGTAAACTTACATTTTAAAGTAAAAAATTGACCATTAGATCATTTCAGATCGAAAATCACGACCTCGACAGAGGAGCCGGGTCAATGTGACAGTGGAGGCAGATGGATCGGTGTTTGAATTTACGTGTGATTACTGTTTCTAGGGTATGTAAAACATGAAAATTTTAGCTAAAAATTGGCCTTAGATCAAGTAGTGGCGTCATAAGATCAATAGATCAATAAGATCACGATTGGATAGGATAGGGATGGGGAGGGTAAGGTGGGTGGCTTGATTTATTGATTTACTCTTTTTTAGGGTAGTAAAAACGTAAATTTGTAAGTATAAAAACATAAAAACCGGTAAGAATAATTTTTTTTTTTTTTTTTTTTTTTTTTTTTGGTTTTTTTTTTTTTTTTTTTTTTTGATGGTCTGAAATCATTATTTTCGAACTCTACAGACCCAATTACATATATAAAGACACCTACATTGTGTTATAGCGAATGTTTATTAATCTGACGACCGCACATGCCCAGCACCGGAGGCCGGAGCCAACTCATCAGATTCCATACCAAGGTTCTTTCTATAACTCAACTCTGATATTAACATTGAAGGAATTTTAAAAAGGTTCAATTTTAATGTTTTGAAAGGGGAGGTGGGTCCCCTTCGGGGGACCTCATGTGGCGTAATCGCTTATAGCTTCGAGCGATTACCTACCAGTCTAAGCCACCCTCCAATGATATTATCCACGATACGATAAACTTCTAACTTAGAAGATAATGTCGGAGCCGGTCCCCGCGCGTTGCGGTGCCGGTGCGGGACCGGTTGCGGTGCAAGTGCAAAGTGCGGGACTGCGGAGTCGTGAAGCAGGCGCTAGAAGGGTTTAAAAAAAATAACCTCAGACAGATTGATCCGCTTCGAGGAATCACTTCTTCGACAGAAACTTCAG
>JABUQX010097060.1:7500-25000 GCA_015478945.1 Trachelipus rathkii
ATATATTATTATATATTATAGTATATATATATATAATAAGGTATATAGTAGAGATATCTTCACGCTATATAGTTTATCTATAACGAATAGGGTATTATGACTTATATGGCTTCATATAATAGGAAATATATAAAAATAGTATTTGGTATGTCTAGTAGATATACTTATTTGTGTTCTGTTGCGTGTGCTCGTGTGCGGTGGTGCGTGTGTGCGGGTTGTTATAGAAGGAGAATATAGTTATCCATGTCTGAAAATGTTATCATAGAGTCAACCACCTATATTGTAAGTTAGTGTTATATTGAACGAAATGGTATATTTTTACAGTAGTAGTAATATATCTGAGATAAAGCTGTATTTTGTCTAATATATTCATGAATGGAGTTTGTTGTTATATATATATGAAATAGTATTTTGAAATCAAAACGATGTTTATGAGATATTCTCAACTATACGTACTCTAGTTAATAGTAACCCTCCTCTCGGTAGACTACTCCATTCCCGGCGTTAGTAATTACTATGCCGAAAATATATATATATAAAGATATATAGCCGTGATATATATGATCCCCGTTTTGACACCGAGGAATGCTTCTCTGGTCTGCTCAAAAAGATCTTAGAGGCCATTTATTAACACCTGTTGAGAATTAGCAGACCTTTCATTACCCTTCTTTCAAGAATATCCCGTTCGTTTACACGCTCATGGTTGATTGTCCTTATACCGGTTGCCATTCCAGCTCTAAAATAGAACGGGTATTGGTGAGAACATTTTGTAAAATCTCGTCTTCTGCACTATGCTAATTTTGCATTTCAGGCTTGGGTTAGGTGCGGCGAGTATTCGACTCGGACTAGAAGGCGGTACTTAATCCATCTTGAAAACGGGTCAACGGTGCCTTGACCTCCCTTGGGTCCCCACACCTACTGGAATAAAGAGATTTGTGACTCTGCCCAATGTCGCTCTAATCAGTTCGTTAATTCTACCATTTCTTTTACACTTATACAATCGGCCGATATCCTCCCAAATTCCTTCCAATATCCATGTTACCAGAAATGATCTCAGATCCCATCCTTTTCGTGCTAGTTTACCGTAGATTTTTCACACGGTATTGTGACTCCGGCCGTTCCTTCACTATTACTTCTTCCTCTCTTAGGAGTCTTTCTATGATACTAATTAATGCTATTACTTAAATGATTTGGGTGTATTCCGGAATGTCTCAACAAAGCATTCTCACTAAGCACATCAACAGAACCTATAGTCCCTGATTGCAATTCCTTAGGCCAAAGCGAGTGGTAGCCCCGGAATGCTGAAGCCAATATCTCACTTCTCAGCATCTTCCTTATTGTATGTCTGTAATAAAGCGAGCCATCCCGTTACTGTTCTCCTCAATGGTCCTCGAATTACCCTCTAGTGCAGTCGAAGTCCGATACTGTAAAAGTTCAGTGTCCTGAATCTACCTATCGCACTACAGGTCTCACCTGGATTCCTGTGCTAAATCTTTTGAATCTAGTCCTAACTCTCCACCTTTCCTTGGAGTATTTCGGATTTTCCGGTACATCCCATTTCTTATTCAATAATCGAGTGCAGTGTCCGAACTTATTCTACGCGCGTTCAATAATTTTCTTTGCAAATCCACTACATACTTCGACTTTTGTTTATACAGTCCATTCTTTCCTCGTAGCATCCGATGGAGGTCTATTTGCCTCCCTTCTGAAAAAAATCGTAATGAGGCCTCAATATTGATGTGTGTCGGAGCTCCGCTCTTTGCCAGGCTCCGGCTCCTCGATTGTGCACACATCTACGCATACCCGGTTGTTCCCTCCCTTTGGGTTTCTTCTTCCACTATTTCGTAATCGGCCAGTATTCTTCCAGACAAGGTTTGTGCAATATCCACTATACGCTATCCTTCCTTTTCATTAAGGAAATCCTTCCTTTTCATTAAGGAACTACTGAGCTCGGGTTCCAACTCTATTCACCCTTATCTGACAACTGAATTCTTCATTCTGCCACTAATATCAAATCTGATCCCTCTTTTACATCTAGAGTTTTCATCGAATTCCTTTTTCGTGATATTCTCCATTAATTCTGGTTAATCTTGTATTACTCAACCCTCGGCTGCCCATGGTGTTAATAGAGTATTTGTGTGCATGGGGGTAGCTTCATCCCTATATATTTTACCTATCAAAACCATTTTCCACCTTTAAACTTTTATACCTTCCGAATCGAATTCCCGTATGGATAAGTCTCTCTGAAGATAAATACAAATTTATGTCAGGTTACTGAAGAGACAGTTATATTTCCTCTGCTATACCCCGCATAGTCACTACAACTGTTTATATATATAGGGACCTTAACCACTCTTGTATGGAGTATTGTTCTCATGTATGGCTAAATTCCATTTTCTTTATTTATTTTTTTAGATAGTCGAGTCCTAAATAAAAAAAAAAAAAAAAATTTATTAACCGTCAATTACTTTCTAATACTCTTACCTATTTATCTTTACGGAGCGACGTTAGCTCTCTCTCTACCTCTCTTGAATAGGTATTACAATAGTAAGTACTAGAACTATTAGTCTTCATGCAGACAAAAATAGATTTAACTGCTTAGATAGTATAACCCCGGCTCTACCTATTTCGTGTGCTTAAGTCAGCTAATGACTCACGTTTCAAAGCCTTTGCGATTCGCTCGTAGAAGGAAGAGTGGTGTCGTGTCTTCACACGAAGTTTGTGAAGTTTAGCAATTTTCACCAACGCCTGGGTATGACCACATGACAGCAGCGTCGCCGCTAGACAATGTACATAGCATTCTACTACCAAACTCCCCACCAAAATTAAAAAAAGGGGAGATCGTAAACGGAAGTATAATTTTTCAAATCTTTTTGAAAAACTCCGGTGCCAGTACCCAAATTGGGGTCACAAGGCAGAGTACAAAAGCGAGCCTGCACACACACCCACACCCATACCCACACATACAACACACACACACACCATATGTATATGTATAGTTGTATAGTTTGTATATATATATATAAATAACATTATTTTATATACGTATATATATACTATTCGTATTTTCAATAACTTAAAAATGGAATTAAAATATTTTACCAACTTTTATTATATTCTCTTACCGGCTCTATAAAACAATATCATATGTGCATTACCTAATTTAACTCACTATAAACTACAAGGTTTAATATTGATATACGCTATTAGGATAATGAGAGATCAAACACTCATACGGATATATATTATAGTCTACTATATAATATACCTTGTAATTTGAGTAATACGTCCCTAGTCGTTAGTGAAATACCTATTTGTAGTAAATAAATTATATCGGTGTATATACCTTACTCTCTAGTCAGCCAAATAATACGACTATATATATATATATAAGTATATATAGCAGTATAGTTACTCTGAAATATGATATATAAGCATAAAAATCACTCATGATACTATTATATATAGCTATAAATGAACAAATATAACAATTATCTTACTATACACTTCTCCGGCCTCTGCAAATTATATATACGCTCACTTGAATTTTTTTTGCTAAAACAAATTGTGTCCCATTGAAATCCAATTCGTGAGCTATTTAGCGATTAAAAACGTTCCCTTCCTATACAATAGACAAGAGTTATTTCATATAAGCTAGAACTCTAAAAGCGTTTTTTCATTAAAATGAATCTCACTCCCCTCTTTAATACTGAATAGCAGCAACGATGTTCGTATCGCGAATGAAACTCGCCACACACTCTTTCGTGTAGTCCGGAAGGAGGAACCTTCTCATTGATGGACTCGAAAACAAAATATTAATATTATCCTATGATATTAGAACTGATGCCGAAAGTGGCAACAACAAATCATACCTGTGTATTTTTGCTCACGTATTCATCGATTCACAACAAAAACGTACTGATCATGCATCACCTCATCAAACGTCCATCATAACCTGTTCACCTCCCAAACACACACACAGCACACTACACCACCCGATCACTACCACACTCACCACACTCTCTCTCTATACTAATCTATTTCTATCTTCATTCTTCTCACTTCCTCTTACTCTAAAAAACCTGCTGATGCCGGCTAGCTTACTCATTTTGTCACCTATAATATAATATTATATAATTATGATATAATATAAAATAAATGTAGTTTATTTTTGCTCATATTTATAATTACATATTAATAATAATGATTGATGTAAATATATTGAAATTTATTTACCTTTCCCCGATATCCCTATGTAAGGGAAATGAATATAATAGTATAATACTATATATAATATATATAAGCATCAATAAGAGGAAGGAAAAAAACTGACTTTGTCGAGATTGATTGGATTTCCATTAGGACATCAGCAGGGGAAATATGTCCTTTATTAAATATTAAAAATGTTAAATATTTATTTAAATAAAAAGTGCCACATAGAACTACTCGCCAGTATAAAAACTGTTAAATAAAGATCTAACAGCGAAGGCAAAGAAAAATTTATCCTACGGGGAATTGATTTCGAATCTCCATTAGGACTCTCCTCCGGTTTCGCGATAGTTGCATCACATTACTGTTCCAGAAGCTATAATAATCCGTGCATGGTCATAACCGTAGTAAGTGTAAATTCTCCTCGGCTATTTTTTTAAAAAATACCCAGCTATATTTTTCTAGTAAGGATGTCCTCTGAGCTCTGAGCTGTAACATTCTACCTAGATTTAGTACGATCAAACTTAATGTTAATTTTTTTTTTTTTTTTTTTTTTGAAAAGTGGTTATGGTGCAGGAAATGTTGTTTGTGGACGCAGGACCGTTGGTTAGATCCCTGGAGTGGATTCATTCCTTGTTATCATATATATTCTTCTTTTATCCCCTTAGCTGGAAAAACATAGGGGCTTGCACGAAGTTCACCAGAGTTGGGCAGCTCAGATCAGGGCTAGAGTCATCAAGGGAAGATTTGAACCGATACATGGCGTGTGACAGCATTGTGGAGAGACAGAGTTTAACGACAAAAAAAATATCTTTAGTTTTCATTCGATTTTATGAGTATGGAACGTATATTAGATTACATCCTAAATATTGAAAATTATTTATAATTACTTTTTTCTGTCATATTCAAATTACTTCGCAATTTCGTGTCTCCAATACTATACTAACCAGGAATGATACTAAATTGGTGCCTATTTTAGAGGTAGAATTGACTCCGGAAATTGAAATATGAGACTTATGGGTTTCTTCTATTTAATACCAAGGGCAACGCCCCTCCATGTGACCCGAACCTAGCGAATTCAAATAGAAAACCTCCTTTTTGCTCCCAGTAAGAAGTTTTTCAATCTAGGGACAAATTATCTGATGAGTAAAGTTTAGTTGATATATGTAGGTAACGATACTAATGTTTTTCCCAATTCATACATCCATTAGGCTCTGCATAAGAATATTCTCAGGACATTTAGAAAATGCGTGCTCTTGGAAATTCTGAGAGAGCAGTATTATTGATGTGAATATCATTTAGTTGATATAATTTTTGATTGTAGATATAACCAAAATTTGAAGTCGTATTACTAGGATAGGACCCACTCACACCCGACTGCTCAGTTATCCTATTTCACAACTCGATTTATCGTCCCTCCATCTCGTTATATCGGTCGGGGAAAAAGCCTGCCACTAGGTCAAGAGCCTTCACAGAGTCCTCCCACAATAGACCCAGCAGTCAGTCCTCACTCCCCATTTCTTATGACTCGCGAAAGAGTTTTGTAAAAATACATAATAATTTATAAAAGTGATAGATTGAATAATAATATTAATAGTAGAAATTTTTTATACTTTTATTTTTTACAATTTTAGAGTACTTGAAAATTGGCATATTTTTTTTATTAATATTTTTATTTCATGGAGCGGAAATATTAAAATATGGTGTAAAAATAAAAAAAAGCTCCATACTTTCAAATAAAAGGCTTAAAAATTAATATCCTAATTTTCCTCCCGCAATATTGGTGCATTACAAGCTTATAATGAGGTATTGATCAGCTTATCCGCTTTGATAGTCTATTTAAAATTAGAAAAATTAATTTTTATAGTATATTTAATTATATTTTTTTTTAAAAAAAGAGCAATGGAAAATTTTCTTTCCTACAGGGAGCAAGCAGGGCAGTATGAGATTTTATTTGACAAAGTTTAGCGATCGTTGAATAATAATTGTAACGTAATCTAAACTATGAAGCTATATAAATGTTTCGAAATTCCCATTATATTGTAATAAGTTAAAGAATCCAAAATTGATATTATAAGTTTTTTTTTCTATATTTATTCTAAATTAGAATTCCTTTGCCAAAGAAACTATTTCAGAATAACAGTATATTCCCCCCCCCCCGCCAAAAAAAAAAGAAAAAAAAAAAAGAAAAAAATATTTCGATTTGAATTTGGTAATGGTAATAAAAAGTGGGAAATGAAGATAGCCTTTTTCTATTTGACCAATTATAATTTTTCATTTGGTTTAGACTTTAGAACTTTGAAGAGGGTCATTGACGATCGTTCCCCGTATTAAACTGGAATAAACAGCACTCCTAGGTCCCGGATAGAACCCCTCAGTGAAAGAGCACTTCTCTTCAAACAAGACGCAGAGGGAGACCAGCCTGACGGTTCCATCTGGCTAACTTGGTAGGGTGGTCGAAAAGAATGTGGATGAGTATATTTCTTAGCGCTTAGCCCGACTTCCGTAGTCTTTTCTCCTGCTAAGAAGTTAAAACAATACACCCCCTCCATTTGACCCCGATAAAAAACCGCTTAATGCCCGGTTGCTTAGCGGCTTGTGTTAAATCGTACGTAGTCAATTCTTCCGTTGTTATTGTATAGTTGTAGACATGAATTATAATATATATATTAATATATATAATATATAGTATGTATATTACTATCGTTGTATCGTATTATCATATTACATACTCCAGACTGCGTACTATTACTTAATTTATGAGATATATAAATAATTTTAGGAATAAAATAATTTTTCGTTTTTAATTCATTTACGTAGATAACCTCCGTGGTCTTAGGGAAATATATAGGAAATATAATCTAACAGTACATAACTCGTTACATTATTAAGTCCCGTACGAGAAAGTGCTATTGCATGCACTTTTTTATGAGTTAGTGCGCTTGGCCCGGGGTTGCCGAACGTTATCCATCGCCGCATGGACCCGCGGTACTTTGAGAATCGTTCCCCCGCGGGATTCTCCTATTAACCCTTGCATCCTTTGTGCGAGACGGACTGAATGTTCCCCATCAGAAAAGTGAAAAAATGTGATCTAGATGTGTTAGGGACGCTAAGACACTGAATAAAGTAAATTATAAAGGAGAAGAGGTTTACTAGAGGATGGACGATACCGAAACTGGAAGAGGAAATTTAGAATCAACCTTTCTTCAGATCGTCCTAACAGGTTTTCTTAGGTGCGTGCTAAGCTCCACTACAACAGATCTTACCCAATATCTACGCTAGCTGATTACATTATATTATATAATATATATATATATATATATTAGGTATGACTTCCGAAAGAGATGCTAGAGTCTGATATGGTCCTCTGCTTTTATGTGAATATTTTGCTGTAACCTTAAACTTACTGAAGACTTTCTATTATAGAGTCTGGCACAAAGCTTTGTTTTCTAAACTTTTATCTTTCTGAATCTATCTGTCTCTCTCTGTAACCTAACTTATTTCCTTCTCTCCTGTCATCCGTCTCTCTCTCTCTCTGTAACCTTTGTGATTTCCTCTCCTGTCTTTCTGTGAATGCTGATGTAGACTCCCATCGTTCATCCTTTGAAAGTATCAATGGTGCTTTCTGTTCAGGATTCTCTTCTATCCCTATTTCTTTTCCCACGTTTTGTTAATGTCACTTCGTATCATATCCAATCTTACACCGACGACTTCACCCCTTTATTACTCCTTTGAATTTTTAAAATACGTTCCACTTAGCAGGAATTAGACAGTGCTAGGAGTATGGCCTTGTGGGAAACTGTAACAACAATTATGGGATGAGAAAACCGGGAGCTTTAAAAACTAGAAATAGACTGTGAGTCATCATTTAAAATTAGGACAAAGAAAATCTTGTTGGTTTTCATTGACTCAAAAACTCAATTCACACAACTCCATCCTTCTTCTGTCCTTAATATTCTTGGTATTTCCTTATCTCTTATTAATCTTCCCTGGGAGGGGCTCATGTATCTCTCGTTAAAAACAAGCTTTTATGAGGTTGGATGTTCTGAGGTATCTTCAGAAGTTTTCTACATCACCCCAGTTAAATGTTCTGTATATTGGGGCGTTGTTCGCCCACGCTTGGGAGTATGCATCGCACATCTGGTGTAGTTCCAGACACACTTGCAGCTCTTCTTGAAAGGGTTGTACTCAGGTCTCTTGGGCATATCAATTTTTTTTTGCTCTCATAGACTTTTTCCAATATTTTTACTGGCTGTCGAACGGTTTCATTGTTCTCCTTATATTATCGCTATTATAAAGTACAATTCTCTTCCGATCTTTCCATTCGTATAACTTCTCCTTTGAGGTGAGCTCGTTCTACACTCTCTCTCTCTCTCTCTCTCTCTCTCTCTCTCTCTCTCTCTCTCTCTCTCTCTCTCTCTCTCTCTCTCTCTCTCTCTCTCTCTCTCTCTCTCTCTCTCTCTCTCTCTCTCTCTCTCTCTCAAAAAAAAACCGCAACTGACAAATGAATGGTTCTCTCTCTCTCAAAAAAAAAAACTTTCTTCTCTCTCTCTCTCTCTCTCTCTCTCTCTCTCTCTCTCTTCTCTCTCTCTTCTCTCTTCTCTCTTCTCTCTCTCTCTGACTCAAAATTTAATCGATGCTCATATTCATATACTGGTAAAATCTGTAACACTTTTCTTTTTTCCCTAACTTTCTGTGACTTGCACACTTTCAAACGCCGTATCATTATCACTAGGTCATCATGGACTACGAATATCCTGAGTTATTGATCAACTTGTGGGTCTGATAAATCTGTTAAGTTGTGGAATCCACATAAAGCTACCCTTTAACAAATATCTGACCAAAGCGCATACCAGAAACTAAAACTACATTAGAATCGATGGTGTATACTGATTAAAAATTACATGTAATTTTCTAAAAAATACATTGAAATTTAACTTTCTCTTGTTTTTTTACTCTTGAAAAGCAACGTATTGACCGAAGTCATCTGCCACGCATTAACTAAAGGAATTACCTTCGCATCATACACCTGAAACTTAAGAGATGCAACGAGAATAGTTCGCTACAGCGAAAGACGCTGACACACCTTAAGGTCAACAGACTTCATCAGCTACTCGAACAAGCTTACATATGACAAGGGGACGAGCTGTCCGGTCACTGCGATAAGCGAAACTCAGATTAAATAGTAACTACATTATCCAAACCACCGATCACCGATAGCATCACACCTCTTTCTTTTAGGTGGTCAAAGCACTCAGTCCTCTAAGAATATCAAACTAGAAGATCATCTCAAGAACTCGCAGCCATGTCACACATCCACGTCTTTCACACACACAGCATACAACGATCAAACCGACAGCGACACTACACACTACCTACAACACCACGCACCCACTCCACCCACCACTAACGGCAACGAGCTAAGAACAGACCAACACCCACACCAACCCACACACAAAACTATATACCTTTTTAGCGCTCCCGGCCTCCTGTAATAACCATGCCCCGTAAAAAAAGGATATAATTATTAATAAATATATATATTTAAGTAAAAACATAAAAAGTATTTTTTTTAAGATAAGTTTATAAATTAATATTATAATATATACTACCTCATTATTACCAAGATGTATGGTTATATAGTATTTTTAGATAACATCTATATAAAAAAATAATAAATATAATTTGATTTAGAAATAATTGGAAATAAAAATATAAAAACTAATATTTTTAATAAATCAATTTACAAAAAAGAATATATAAAAATAAATGTATTAATGAACATAAGCTTTCTAGTGGTCGAGAAACAATTTATTTAATATATAACCAAAATACTTATACATGCCTAAATCCAAGAGAAAAGGAAATTGATAAAAAAAACTAAATAATATTAATTACACATATGTAAAAAAGAGCTACTGACAGCCCAATTAGTCTGGTCCGAATTTTTCGGGTTAATATCTTTGCTCTGAATTTCTTCATTCATTATGTGTTTTTTTTTAGGAACGCATCGACTAAAACATCTATGCCCTTTTCCGCTATTAATATTAATTAAAGTTTAGTGGTGCAAATAAAATACTTACCAAAAAAAATATAATAAATACGGTTACGAATAAATAAAATGTCTAAAAAAATATTAAAAAATAATAATAAAAAATAAAATATTGATATAATTGAATTATTCACAAGTTGAACTAATAGAAAAACCATAATATACAAAATAATTAATAACCATAAAATAAAAAATAATTAATTTGTTTAGTTATAGTAATTAATGACGAATAAATTTATTAAATTATACATTTTAAATATTTAGAGATATAAGAAATTAAAAGTAAATATTATTACTTATAACACAATAAAATGAGATATTAGTTATTATATATCTGTAATATTAAATATAACGTTGAATTAAATCAAGAATACGTACAATTTTAAACTTATTGATTTATACTTTGGCAATATGTTTTACAAATGTTTAAGGATAACAAAACCGTAAAATCTATTGATTTTTATGTGAACGAGTAATAAAACTTAGATTTTATAAAAAATAAAATTATTGCTAATAATATTATTTTATATAAATTTAGTTTATATATTATAATTGTATGATTAAGTCTATCAATTACGATTGATAACTAGAATGAGATATAAAAATAGACACCCAGAGTCCCTTATAAAATCGATTATTGTGACATATGTAATCGGTCCTTAATCAAATTGCTTATACGAGAATAAATTATCTAATCATGTTCGACCGCAAGTGTTACCTTCTAGTTTTATAATTGTTAAAACCAGTTTATATATTGCCAAAATACCAATTAAAAAAATGTGAATAATCTTATCAACAGTTATAAAACGTTGGAGAAAGCGAAAAATTTTAGAAAAGATCAAATCTAGGTGGGAGTACAGTAAAATTTAGAAATTATGGGGTAATCTATGATTGGGAGGCAAAGCTCTCCCACGTGAACACAATACTAACGACACACAAAAACAGTTTCTTCCCAACATCGGATGTTGAACGATGCTAACACAACTAACAATATCACATAACACAATCAATCCAATTAATCGCATACCAACACTCATTTGGTAGTACCAACATCACACCACATTCACTACATAGCCTCAGGATATTAATATTGATATTCCTATACATGTTTCAATCTTGCATGTATAAATCAATACAGATATTAAATATTTTATAGCGTAATGAATTAAAATGTTCTTAAATCATATATAAAGTTATATATACACTTATAGTATTATATTACATATAAGATTAAGTTTTAAAGTATATATAATAGAAATTTAAGAACGCCTATGAAAGGAAAATAAATTTTTTTCATCTTTGACATTGAGTTTCATATAAAATGAATTACAAATCGATATATTTTTTAAGAGCTTTAAAATTTGAATATTTAAACTTATATACTACGATTCGTAACCAGATATAATATATAAAGTGCATCAGCATATATAATAAAATATATAATATTATACACTAATTATTTTGTTATCATAATTAATTTAATTCAACTGTATGAAATACTAATAATTGTAATATTCATTCTACTACTATCAGAAATCTACTGTATACATTTTCTAGGATATATATCTCCCTCCAGCTTTTAATCTACTCGAACATCAAATTAATTATTAATTTCTCAACAGATAAACATAAATATATAAAATAATAAATTCGTTGTGTCCCCCGAACTTTCCGCTATAAATATGAAGAGAAATTAAAATTTAATACCTAATATTTATTTAATCTTAATTAAGGTGTAAAATCATGAGACTATCTATCTCATGTATTAACTTGAAATGTGAAAGATTTATATGCTATTATCAAGCTTGACATAGATAGATCTCATATAAAACAATAGTGATAAACCATAAGCAACTTTAACTGTGAACGGAAGTAAAATACGGTAGTTCATAACTACCCTAAATTCCAAACGTAAACACAAAACAGCCTTGGGTTGAAAAGATAACTAAAAAACAACAAAAAATTAGAAGGCAATACTCCCAAACCAACTATCTACAACATTCCTGACGAAGCAGAGTCTCGACACACTTTTTTCCTACTATTTCTTGATTTATTATATAATCAAAAAGAGATGAGTCGAGGCGATATCTCCTAGAGCATTGGTTACCGTTATAAAAGAACTCAAATAATTAAAAATAATCATAAAATACGATGCAAATACAAACTCACACTACACGCGGGGCAGGACTACCGACTATCACAGCCACACATCCACTATAACAGGCACGACATCAGAGGAAAACCCCGAAAACAAAAACACACTATACAACTAGATCACCCCCTCTAGGAGCTCACGGAAAACACGCGACTCATGAGCCAACAGAAACAACATACTCATCACACCACAATTTCTGCTACAAGACCCACCCTATCCCCCATCCCTCCCTTGACATTACACACAAATTAGTATTAAAACCATCGATGAGAATGTTACCGACTTCATATAATAAGGCGTTGTACTAACAAATGCGAATGTTTTACGCATTTTAGTAATCCTTAAAATATTCTCCTACCGTGAAAAGATATTCAGATATATACTTGAGTGACATTGACTCCATTTGCTTAACCTAATAATTTACGCGATTACTCCTCCATATCAGAGGAAAATCAACGGCGACTCGCTATCGGCAAAAGTGGAATGAGTCATGATTTAGAATTTTAATATATAAAATAATAAATATAATAACTTATAACATTTTCTGAGCCACTTAAATAAGTGTTACTTTAATTGGCCATATATTAAAACTCTAAAAACACTATCAAAGAAAATTAAAAGGATGATTATCGCGAGTAACCATAAAACCTTACCATCAATTTAATCGCTAAGCCCAACCGTAGTGTATAATACCTTACAAAGGACTAAACTAAATACAAATAGTATCTAAAAAAATATATCTATATTAAATTTTATATTTATTAAGATATTAAGAATAACAGAAAAACCAAAATATAGAGAAATAAATTTAAAAAATCATACAATCCTTAGAGAGCCTAATATGTAAAAACTCAATATACTATACTTCCCAAGTATGGGACACTTATAAAATATTATTAGTATATATTATATATATTAATATATGAAATGAAACAATAATTTCAAATTAATTTATATAATACTATAAATTAATCTTGGTGTGTAATAATATACGAGTCCATAAGTAGCTTTATTAATTAATTTTAGCACTTAAATATGTATGGTATATTAAAAAATTTGTATTACTCAATACATATATTTATATATTGTTTATTATACTATTATTTTCTACATGTTTGTTTTTCCACATTTTATAGAAAGATCATTGAATAATATAATATAATTATATATTTTATATCCTTAATGTTTTTTATATTATCGTCTTTTTTAATTTTTCATATTTAAAAAAATTAGTAAATGTAATATTGTGAATATTATATAATGTTATTGTATCTTATCAAATATATTATAGAGTGAAAAACTCTGAGTGTTATTATTTGTATATTAACTTATTTTAAGTTTTTTTTCGAATTTTTAACATCTTGGTCAGAAATTCATGATTATATTATTAATTCAAAAGCATTGAATTACAATTGAGGAAGTTGTTAGGTGATATACAGTTTAATGTGAACTGTATCTAGTTGTAATTAAATGATAGTAAATACATAAAGAATTATAACCCAGATTGACCTTACATCACTCAACTATTTATCACCTAACAAGTCACATGATCATCATCAACACATACCATCTAACAAACACCAACCATATATATAAAGGCAATGTCTACTAAAACCTAACATAAATAATACATACACACCTATAATGCATCTATAAACCCATTTAGAACCACACTTATAAGATATTATATAATTGACTGTGAAATAGTAAACAATGTAATTTAAAAAACATAAGTTTGCTCCTTGAACTCATCGTTGAAGACAGGCAATTTATCTTAGCTAAATTATCATAAAAATAGTTCATAGGCTAGTTTTCAGATATAAAGAGCTTTTCCAACATAAATATACGCTTAGCAAACGACATGATATATAGGACTAGCTATCCTCTCGTGTAAGCTAAACGCAAAATATAATAACTAGGCGTAGACACTTTAACAAAGTTAACAACATACCCTCATTTATATCCTAAGCGAAGTTTTCAATTATTTTACAGTAGAAGAAACACACCATTTACAAACAGTTTTAACTTTCTTATATTTTACAATTTATATTTTCAAGCAGTCGTTCGAAACAATTTCTAAATTGTTGTAATTTAGAAATTCACTATAAAGTACATAGCTTACATCTCATACTCTTAAACACAAGCATGAATAATTGGTCACTTAAGTTAGTGCACTGATAGTGTACATGCGAAAAACGTCTCCTCGTGCAAAAGCAGTGTCCGTTTATGCAACCTAATAAATAAATAGAATAGGGTATATAGAGATGTGAAGAAGATTGAAGGGTCAGAGACGTGGACAAAGTTCAGCAGTGTTGACAGAAGAATTGGAAGTTAAAAAAAAAATTCTAGTGTGTTAATTTCATCTGGTCGATCAGTGATATTGGCAGGGAAGTGCTCAATCTGCTTAAGATTATTCGAAATATAGAGATAGTGAACGAATTTAGCAGCTGTATCTTAGGAACTAGTAGAAAACCTTTGTCGGTGATAAACATTGAAATCACTAAGAACGATAATTTCTTAGAAAGTAGAGGAAGAGAAAATGTTTTGTATTCTTGGTGGAATAGGAAGTTATATGGTGTATTTATTAGATACTGGAAGAATATTGGATAGCCATTATAATCAGAAGATATACACACGGAACAGAGGAATTAAATTTCAGATTAGCAAGAGAACTAAATCATAAAGTTGAAACTACGGATTTCTTTAAATTAGAAACAAGAAACCATAACATCGTTATTGCGTATATATGCTCAACATTGTCATTTGTCTGAAATTGTGAATAAAGCTAACAGGAAGGAATAGAGTAAGGTTTGCTATCCAAGCTCCCAATCCCATAATCCTGAGTTTCTGTTACTATTATCAAGAGACGTAGTCTAGTAGAAAGGGTGGTGTTCAAGATATTGGAAATTTTTCATAGAGACTGCGAATGCTCCAAAAATTAATGAAAAATGGGGACTTTGTACCAGGGAGTGTCATAATTTGTAGGGGCTTTTAACCCTATATGCAGAAACTCTCAACTCGCAGGTAATGATAAGGAAAGAGTGGATGACGGACCATTTTAGGAAAGCGCTCTTCTTACTTTCTCCGAAACTGTTTGTGCAGTATGACATTTTTCTAAAATATGTAAAGACGGGAAAGCATTTGCGTAATAATGCGTGTTGAGTTTGAAAAAAGAATAGTGTTCAATTTGTCATTCAACAAGCTTATAGGCACTTCTCTGTAGGAAGTCTTAACAATGATGATCGTAATATATATATATATATATATATATATATATATATATATATATATATATATATATATATATATATATATATATATATATATATATATATATATATATATATAATATATATAATATATATATATATATATATATATATATATATATATATGTATATATATTATATATATATATATATATATAATATATATATATATATATTTATATATACTATAATATATATTATATACTATTATATATATATATATATATATATATATCAGCTTACAACCACTCACAGGCTATGCCATTTTCAAGTAGGAAGTTGAATGAAAATATGAGAAAGAATACTTCACCCAAACTCAAGCTTGACGCAAATCTCTCAGATGAACGCAGAAGCGAGCTTTAAAGAGAGAGGAAGAATAAAAATAGCAACAAATACAGATAATGATGGGGAGTTCCGAAAGATATAGTCGACCAGAAAGAAGAAAATATTACAACGAACAATCCTGAGGTTTCAAACATTCGCACAATATTCGCGTGCGAGTAGGGCACCCCTTGTGCAATAAGGGTGACGCAGTGGTGGTGGAATGTGAGAATTCAAATCCCTCAAGTACTGCCTTCATAGTGCCTATAGAAAAGAGAGTGTGTGCCAATGTCACGTTGCAGAGTAAAAGGGTTCAAAGGAGCGTGAAAGTAAGGGAACAGTTTATTAGTCTTTTGTTATTTGGCTTCATTCTATCCAAAAAGAGGGTGGAACCGGAGCCAACCCAAATGTGATAACAATACTACATACAAGGGTGATAAGATCCTTATGCAACTGAAGTAACCATTCTGAAGAAAAAATTCTCTCAACCTGAACACGACCCCAAGTTTCTTAGTGACCGCCTCAGCAATCGAAAGGATACAAATTTCCAAAGATTTAAGGTTATTTATTGTTTATGTTACCACCAAGAATGTTTATGTTGATTACAGGTGAGATTGTAGAGCCATGGAAGAGGATAGGAGAGTCCAAAGGTGTTTTAGAGAGGTAGATGTGAAGAAGTTGAGTTTTTAAGAGAGTTGAATTTCAGAAGATTGAGACCACCCCATCGAGAATCCAAAACCAGATTGGCAAGAATAGAATCGTAGGAAAGTTAAAGTTTAGAAGCAGAAGAGGGAACAGATTTGAAATGAGTGGAAAAATTGAGAGTCTAGTTATTACAATAAAAATAAAGAGAGCTTAGAATTGGAGCTGAGATGATCGTTGCTATAAAAGTAAGATTATCAGTGGAGAATATAACAGAACTTGAGAACAACACAATTAACTTTAAAGAATGGCCAAGAGGTAGTTCAATGAGAAGCAAAGAGAATAGGTTGAATGTGTACCTCTTAGTAAAATTACGTAGAAACTCAGTAGAAGGCCAATGGGGTGTTGACGAATGCCTAACACCTTGACGAAAAGGAAGAGCCCCCGAATAAAACATCAAAATCGTGCATTAAGAAAGTCACATTGGCAAAGAATTTGAGTCCGTGTACTTAAAACCAGTATACGAACATTAATGAAGGGAATCAGCCGAATGCAGCACCGATATATTTTTTGACGAAGATGGGGATATATCTGAGGAAATACGATTCGGAGCCTAGTAAACCGAAGGAAGGAAGCTTCTATATTTGTTCAGAAAAATATTAACTATTTATAGTGATAATGATGATAGCATCTGTTAGTTATAGGGCCTAGTGAATAATGTACATATAATTGGTGTAAAGATCGTGAAGGTTTTATCCTATTAACTTTCATCACTATTAATATTCCATGATAATATCAAAAATAACACCTCCTCCTTGAATAGGGCCCTTTGCCCGGTGAGGCGGCGTGGTG
>JABUQX010097060.1:30000-35000 GCA_015478945.1 Trachelipus rathkii
TATGATAGGTATCATAGTAAGAATGATTATAAATGTTGTAGCAGGTATATTTGAAATAATTTATTCAATTTAAAGAAAAATTTCTTTATTTATTTAAAATTTTTGAACTTTTTGGTTAAAAAACACTGTAAAAACTCTGTTCAACAAAGTACTTGGCATACTAGAGCTAATGAAATATTTAATAATAATAATAATAATAATAATAATAATAATAATAATAATAATAATAATAATAATAATAATAATAATAATAATAATAATAATAATAATAATAATAATAATAATAATAATAATAATAATAATAATAATAATAATAATAATAATAATAATAATAATAATAATAATAATATTATAATTATTGAATTCTTTGTTTTTAAAAGTTCAAGGAGTACATATAACTAATTTATTATTCAACAATACTTATCTGAGAATGTAATAATTAATTAATTATAATAATAATAATAATAATAATAATAATAATAATAATAATAATAATAATAATAATAATAATAATAATAATAATAATAATAATAATAATAATAATGAATAAAAGTTTTCTTGATTGAATTTTTATTTTCCTTAATTAATTTCGAAAAAAAAAAAACATTTGAGAACCATTAGACTGAAAAAAAAAAAACATAAAACTTATACAAAACTAAGCCCTGGAAATAATCCTTAACGAAGGGTTTCTGTTTCTTGAACTTTCTTTAATATATAAATATATATTTTTTTATTTTACCAAAAACAGAATCTAAAATTTATTTGAAAAAAATAAGTTTAGAAAAAGGTTTTTATTGAGGAAAAATAAGATCCTTTTCCTAAAATTTATTCTCAGTTTCAAAATATAGAGTGGAAACGAAAACAAAACCACTTAATTGCTCGATGGAAGATGGAAGACAAAAGAGGAAGTTTCTCTCCCGCTTCGCTTTCAATAAATTTTCGGACACTCGAACGAACTCGTGAAACAATTTTCATTTCCGGCGGAGAGAAAATGCCAATTACAGTGCGAATGAAGAGAAAGGAGAGAGAGAGAGAAAGGACTTCACGGAGAATGAGGGGAATAAGAAACACATAATAAGTAAAAATGTAAAGAAGAAAACGAAATTAAGGAAAAGAATGTAAAGTAAAATATAAAGAATAATAGTAAAATGAATAAAAGTTAAAACAAGAGAAGGATAAGAGTCAGAACAAGAACCAAAAGAACCAAAAGAACCAAAAGAACCAAAAGAACAAAATAAAGAAAAAGAAAACGGAAAAAATATAGTTGAAGATGAAAAAGATGAAAATCACCACCACCAACAACAACAACAACAACAACAACAACAACAACAACAACACAACAACAACAACAACAACAACAACATGAGCGGTGCGCTTTGACTTGATGGAGGAGTTTAATCCAAATCGGGACAGCTCATGTCTTGAACCTGTATTCTTCAGGAATCAATGGTCTCTGGGAAAGAGAACTTTTATGCCGTCCCTCCCAACAAAAGTTGGAACAGAATATGACAACGGATGCATGGCCGGAAGTAAGTTTAGTCCTTAGTATGCAGACCCAGGATACCAGGCAACCTCCTATTTAAATTTAGCCTTTTCGAAGGAAAACCAGAATGTAGATTGACAATAATAATCTATTAAATGAGGGGGCACTCTGTTAAATGAGCCAACCCTCGAAGCTGTTGGGCTTTTGTTAGAGTCCTCTGGAGCTCAAACTATTTAGGGGGGCCTCGCAGCCCATTTCAAGAGGTGGAAGAGGACTCATTGCTCTCTGATAAAGTTCCCATGGGAGAGGTATCAACTGACAGAGAGGAATCTGTACAAAGGTTTCAACTAACAGCGACGTCTCTCAGGCGTGACCAAGAAGAGGTTCAAGTGGTTTGTTGAAAACGGGCACGCCCTTCAGAGGCCCGAACGCTGAATCTTGACCCCATTTGCCCACCGCTGGCAGAAAAGAGTGTGCGCTCAAGCGAATCAACTCGATAAGGTGCTCGCAAGAGTCCCAGAACTGTGAACGAGCAGAGTGTACAAGCAATTATGTTATTCCTGATCATAATCCCAATGGAAAAAGATCATGCTAAATTTATATGAAGACAGTTGCAAAATCCTAGGAGACTTCAATAAAGCTAAGCGAGACAAGATTTGGGTGGCATACAAAACTGCTTTTGCCACATACAAAAGACGACTCAGAAAGTCCAAAGGGAGAACTTAGGAAAATCTGTTTGAAGAGATTGATAGTCAACCCGAAACTGTGAGTTCACTTAGAATGCTTGCTTTAAGTGACTCTAATGGTTTAAGCCTTTCATAAGAATAGGCGACAGTTATACTAAGAGCCACAAAGAAACTTTAAAAAAACTTTTAAAAGAAAACTTTCAGGAGAAAATATTCCTGACTGATATGCTAAGCATGTCTTGAAAGATTTTTCCCACGGATAGAGTGGAGTTGGAAATCAAATATTTTGGCCTCTTTAAATCCTTGAAGGAGATGAAATATTCCCCGACCTTGCTTCAGTACGAATTGAAGGTTATTATTCCGCTGCTGGTGGAGGTCTTTAGAGTGAATTACGTTCTTAAATGCAACCCCAAGCTATGGAGGAATGTAATGATAGTCTTCATTTCTAAGAAAGTAAATATTCCATGTCTAACCCTGTGTGGGGTCACATCGCCTAATAAGCCTGACGTCGTTCTTATTAAAGACGATGGAAAGGCAGTTGGTCACTATGTAAGGGTGGAAACCTCAATAAGGCAGGTTAACTTTAGTCACCTTACAGCTTTGTCACCTGGTCGGAGGGTCGATGGAGCCCAAAAAGGTGGGAATGTGCGCTTTTCTGGACATATTGGACGCTTGCGACAACACCTTATATGTACCGATGAAATGGGCTGTGGAAGCCAAGAGAGTTAAGCCCTGCATCTCGCTCTTCTTGCAGAGTAGAGAAGAGTAAATGGCAAGCTCGTCTAGGCTGATTCTCCTTTGCTAATTAACACAAAACACAAACTTCGAACATCTTACCAGAGATACATAAGGCCATAACGGCCTCTGATTTAATGTCGAGATGAAGAGCGTCAAACATGGGAAGTTGGAAACCAAAATCCGATCCAGAAACCATTACAAGGTTAGTAGATGAATCGATAATGGATAGTGGGGTTGGTTGGGACCTGGTAGGACCCAACTGCAAAGGCAACATTTCTCTGCAAGCTTTTCTCACTATCTTTCAAGCCAAAGTTTAAGTCACATGCCACGCCACGTGCTCAAGTAAACTAAATCAAGGGGACACGAAGAATAAAAATTGCTATGGTAACAGATATTAACGCAGCTATAGGAGCTCCAAACTCCAAACAGTTGTAGTCAAAGCTGGTCTAGGAAAGCAAATCCTTAATGTTGTAGCTGTCACTACATAACATAGTCACTTTGATATGGTTGCTTGGGCACAAGGTGGTACCAGTCAATGAAAAGAAAGACCATCTCGCTGAGTAAATTGTACATACCACCTTAGTTAGTCCGGAACCCTTTTGTGGTCTTTCAAAAGTCCACATGAGAAAATTACTAACATAATTGGAACATATAATGGATACAGATCCCTGATTTTAGACAAGCGAAGATTTTGATTGGCCCTTCTTCAAGAAAGGCAATAGAGAGGCTTGCTCTGAGAAGGTTCAACATAAGCCAAGTGAGTGAACTTCTGACTGGCCATGGAACATTTATGTACAATCTCCACAAAATGGATAAAGTTGAAAGTGATTTATTTAGCCTACTCTCATGAAGCAGTAGAACGACAGAACACATCTTATGCAATTGCAGTGAGTATCCTTCTTCAATTTTGAGCAAACTTCGATTGAAATGAAAATTAATTTTTGCAAATTTCTTTCTTAATGAAAAATTATTCAAAATGTATTTCCCTAACTGGTTTTTAATAAAAAGAAATTAATACTGAGTTTGGAACACTTTCTAAAATGTAGGTTCCAATTTTAATTTATCTAAGAGTATATACTCGTAATAAATCCAAAACAATTAAATTTTCTTTAAATTCCTTAATTTTTATCCGTTATTAGCCAACCAAAGTGCAAAATACAGCTTCCATCAAGTTCTAAAACGTTCATTTCCAGGGGATCTCTGTGTCTCTTTACTTTTTCACTTTATGAGCAGACGAAATAACAAACGGTTTTGGACATTTTTGAATAAAAAGTTAAAAATCTTTTGTCGAAAGGAATTGAAAATTCAAATATGAGTAGATGGATTTGTTATATAAAATACAATGCGATGAAATTATGCTATCTAAAACCAATTTTTAACAATATCCAATTTAGTTGTCATGATTGATCTTTGGTGAAAATCTTTTTTAATATTCATCCGATATACATGAAAATGTCAGAACATGTTTAATTAGGGAAGGCATGTATTTTCTATTCAGATTTTTTTGCTGCTCGTCACCGGAAATTTTTCATAAAAATTGAAATATTTCCCGTCAACAGCTACAAAAGGGTTTGGTATATTTAAAAAAGTAATAATAATAATAGACCTCCTAAAAATTTCAGATAAAATAGAATAATTACCAAAATTTATCAAAGTTTTTCACTTTTCAAAAGAAAAGCAAATAAAAAATAAAAATCTAAAATTTGAGTATTTGAGGATATGTAACTTTACTTGGACTTCAGATAGGAAAAATTCCTTTAAGGACTTTTACATTGACCCAACTATCCCTATTTTAATTTTCAAGTCATTTCGGAAAACGGTGTGTGCCTGTTAATGAAGACAGGCACGACTGAATATTGGGAAAACCGCTGAATTTACAGCAAATATAACCTAAAGGAAAACTCTTTAACTTGTTTAATTATATGTACCTTGAAAATTTCATGGAATTAGGATGAATATTAAAAGACATATATGGAGGTTAAAAATACTGGAAAAAACTAATGTATCGTTTATATATATATATATAAATATATAGTATTATAATATATATATATACTATACGTATATATATATATATATATATATATATATAT
>JABUQX010097060.1:40000-47500 GCA_015478945.1 Trachelipus rathkii
CCACCTTAGTGGCAGAAGCCGAAGCGTCATCAGAGTCAAAGCAGTCGTTCCAATTATAGTTAGCGTAGAAGCGACGCAAGGCCCCCCAATCACCCCGATCAAAGTGCCAGAAAAAAACGCATAGGGCAGGATGAGGCTGTTGGAGAGAAGTATTAAAATTAAGAGATAATAAGGTTTGTGTCAGATTTACCAATAGGAGCGAAGGTAGTATATTTATAGAGAGAAGGACTAGTGGTGAACATAGGTCAAGTGTGTTCAAGAATTGGGTTAGGACGATCCGGAATGTGGGTGTGTTCTTTAATTAGTTGTTGCTCCAGATCGTTAGGAATGCTGAATGATTCGGCCACCTCCCCACCTAAATCATTATGAGAGGACCCCAACCAATCAGTGTTGTTGGTACATTGAAATCCCGCTAAATAGAGGGACCTGCAGTATTTGGATGAGAGGATATAACAGTCTCGTGAGAGGTGGTAAGATATTCAAAGAAAGAGTGACAACATCTGATTCTGTTAGGAGAAACAGTAGCAGAAGCCACAAGATTATTGTAGAATAGAAGGAAGAAAATTTTGAGCCACAAAGGCATCGAAGTTAGGAGATTCGAGATTCACGAAACGTGTTACAGGAGTATTGATGTTTACATAGGCACACACTCACCCTTTCAGAGGAAATATGAAATAGTTATAGTATAGATAATTAAACGAGTTTAGATGGGTGAATTCGTTAGCATCTGAAGTCTCAGACAGGAGCAAAAGGTTAGGGTTAGAGTAAGAGAGGTGATATTCCACAGAGGACGAAGTTAGATTTTAAGCCGCGGATGTTTGTAAAGTTAATAGAAAGCCCACGTCTATGCAAAATGTGCCATCTTTCACCAAACCACACACACACACACACACACACACACCCACTCCCACACACACAAATAAGAACAATAGACTAAAACAAAAAAAGAAATCGGGATAAAATTGAATAAACTAAATCCCAACTTAAAAAAAATTTCGAGCACTAAAATTAACTAAATAAAGAAAATATACTTACTATACACTAAAAAACAAAACTTAAACCTAAACCTTTACTAAACTTACTAAAATTTATTAAAACCTACAACCTAAAAGAAAGAAAAAAAACAATGAAAAAAAAACAAATCCTAACTTAAAAAATTTAGGTCTAATATTATTTTTAAATAAAAAACAGTATACTACTTATACACTAAACCTAAACAACTTTGCTACACTTCCTAAAAATTTATTAAACCTACAAAAGAAAAAAATTAAAAACTATTAACTCTTGTCTTTTTAAAACTCCAAACTTTTAAATATCGCCGAAACGAATAAATAATTAGTTTCAATTTGATACAATTTAATAAAACTTTCAATTAAAACACAATGAGATTTAAAAAAAAAAAAAACACACACCACACACACTTTCCACTAATCACGTAAGTATAATATAATAACAAATAACGCCTTTAATAAGAAAAGATAAAGAACTTTCGACCGGAGCAACTCATGCACGTCCACACTCCACAAGATTAAAACAATAATAATAGTATTATATATATATATATATATTATATATATAATATTATATATACTAATAGTATATATATATATATATTATATATATAGCCTATATATATATATATAATATAATAATATATATATATAGTATATATATATATATATATATATATATATATATATTATAATATATATATATATACTATTATATATAAGTATATTACTACTATATATATATATATATATATTATACCTAACCTAATTGTAATTACTAGTTAGTCATTGCACATCGCCAGTACGAAAAAGACCCTACTCCCATCAAACCCCCACCAACACAGACGACAGCATCAGTGTAACTATGTAACCAC
The DNA here is from genome assembly GCA_015478945.1 of Trachelipus rathkii. Classification (NCBI taxonomy): domain Eukaryota; kingdom Metazoa; phylum Arthropoda; class Malacostraca; order Isopoda; family Trachelipodidae; genus Trachelipus; species Trachelipus rathkii. The sequence goes on from JABUQX010097060.1 coordinate 41,886, forward strand.
CCAGCAGAGAATTCGCTGCAATATTGGGGCCGTCACCACGATAAATTTAGGAAAACATAAGCCACGTAACTAGACCTGAGGAGGAGGGGGGCTAGGTTAATGGCGAAGTATAACTTCGAACGAGGGGATCATTCAAGTTACGAATGACTCCGATAAGCATGGATGAGGATAGTGCGTCAACTGTTCAAAAATCAGTGATGTGCAGAAACAAACACTCTACGCCGATAAGGACACGTGGTACCGGGCACTGGTCGAAGGTTTCGATGTAGCGCACAAACGAATTTGCGCGGGTGGTCAACGGTACCAGGAAACCCCTGGACATATGAGTCACTGGCAGAGGACAAGGTTAGGCCAGACCACGACACCCGGGGAACGACGATTTTACGTCTGCGTAACATTACAGAGTAGCACCACACAACGGCACGACATATGCAGATATAAGGCTGGCGGAGGTATACGGCAACCAAAGGTGTGACAATACAGTACTACCGTCGACTCCTTGTGGAATCTAATTTACCGGCTCCGGAGGGCCTGCCATAGTCTACCGCACACCACGGCACATCGAGGGGCGCGACTGGCATTTGCCCGAGAACACACATCCATTGGACGGTCGACGATTGGGCAAAGTTGCTCTTTACGGACGAGTCGAGAGTTTCTCTGTACGCCTCGGACAGGCGTTTGCTAGAATATAACTGGAACGACCGACGGAGAGGTTCTCGCAAGTGCATGTGCTGCAGTTGCCTCCGTTTGGAGGGTCGGGATGGTTACGTTCTGGGGAGAATCTCTTTATCTGGGCCTACGGGAGTTGCACATCTTCCGATGGAGAGCACTCTTACAGCTGTAAGGCTATATTACAGACACCTCGAACATGTTGCCGTTGCCAGATATGCTCACTACATTAGGTGACTCTTCATTCCTAATGCTATGACCAATGCAGACCACACAAGGGCCCAATGTTGTGACACGACTACCTTTAGGATTTGTTTTCAAATTACAGCGTTGGAAGCGGCTCAGCATATAGTCCGAACTCAACCAAATCGACATTTGTGGAATATCCTGGAAACGTCTGATCCAACACCCGCAACCCCCTCCACGGAAACCTCCTGACCTGCGGACAGGGGCACTGCACTACGATATAGGATCAAATCACTGTCCAGACATTCGCCCACTCATCGAGAGCATGCCAGGATGGTGTCAGGCAGTCATCCGTGCCAGAGGGGGTCATACACGGTAGTGAGACAGACCCAACACCCCACGGACGTCGCCGTACCTATACCAACATTGTGTTTGCAGAGCGGAACCTTCGAACTCTACTGCGAGACCCTTTGGCTGCACCTTGGCCCTCACACTCTATCAATTTACGGTTCTGGGAGGAATCCACCATGCTATTGTCATTGTCCAATAAAGTATCTTCGCGTTCTTCAACCTTCTCTACCCTTCCTTCGCCACGTACCCTTGTGGTGAGTTAATTTTGACGAGTAGTATATATACCAAAAAAGTAATTAAAACTTTCTCCGAATCTTGAAAAATTTTAACAGTTTACTTTTTTTCGAAAGGAAAATATGCCTACGAAGTTACATTCAAATGTTGCTAATATTTCTGTGTCAACATGCACCTCTAAATTTTCGAATACTTGAAAAAAAATCAATTATGTTATTTTATGTTTGAGTTAGCTCTAAAAATGATTTTTTACCGGGATTTTCTTCCATTCATGTATATTGTATTATATTTATCAGTTTATCCAGTGTTTTCGTGAAAAAGAATTAACATTTATTTAGAATTAAACGTTTTATTTAGTATTTAGCTAAAAAGTTCAATAAGGACCCCACAAATGCCCCGGACCCATCAAAAAATTGTTTTGATAAACTTTTGAAGATGCTTTCTGAATAGTTCCTTTTTAACATTTATTTTAGAAAAAAATCCCTTTGGTGAAATTGCACGTTGGCGTTGGCAGGAGGTTATTCTAAAGCCTGATGATATAAAAAATTATTTCCTAGAACAATCCTCTTATATCTGCGAAATATCAAGCTAGAACAGTTTATGATATGTTCTTATCATAAAAGATCTACTTGGGAAGGAGCTGGGTAGCAGCACCCTAGTAATCAAATCAAATCTAATATAATGTATTCTAATCGAATGTAATCTAACCATACACCAAGTAAAACAACCATAGGATAGGCAAGAAGAAAAAATGAACGAGAACAAGAATAGGAAGAACTAGAGAAAAGTTGCGGAACACCGAGTAGCAATAGACTTGTTTTTTAAGGAATTTTTGGTAGTATATTATATGATGTATTATATGATTATATGATGTAAAAATTTATTTGTCAGCTTAGAGAACATTGGCGAGGATCTATTTACACTGATGATCTATCCTGTAAGGCGGACATTTATGGAGTCTGAGCGGGAGCTTTTTACATACGTGCTCGTGGGAGTGTTTGAAGAAGTGAAAAAAAATATCTGAGCGGATAATGATTCTAAATGATTGCCATGTGTGTAAAGACTTAGAGCGTTTAAATCTAAAATCCATGTAGAACCAATATGCATGTAAGGAACAGTGATATATATATATACTATATTATATATATATATATATATATATATATATATAGTATATATACTAATATATATAATATATACTATTATATATATTATATTATATATATTATATCATATATAGTATATATATATTATATATATATATATATATATAGTATCGATCCTTTATATTATTCATTATTATTATTTATATTATTAATTATTATTATTATTATTATTATTATTATTATATATATATTATTTCATTATTATTATTATTATACTCCAGTAAGTTATATATTATTATTGAATTATTATTATTATTATATTATTATATTACTTTTGTTTCAAATGTCTAACTTCATGGCTTTGATTTGTCGAGGATCGTTTTTACACATTATCATTTTAGGCGCGAATAAAGACCTCCGTATGATATATTATGTATACATGCATAATCCTTATCTGTACAACATGTTTGTGTTGTCGATGTAATGGCGGAGTATATGGACTTTTTGAGTTGATGAAGGATGATATGTTGTAATCCTTTTTTTTACTTTCCTGCGATTGGCTGAAATAATATCCCTATAGATTTGATTCTTATTATATTACCAAAGCTTCTTCAGTTAAGCACATTCCAGCTGATCATCCTATACCAATGGGGGGCCAAATCTTTTTTCCTTCCACACCACCTCAAGCTTTTTTGGTGATATCTTTGCGAGAACCTTTATTATTCCTGACGACCTATCTTTTGTATTTATTCGTAAACCTAAGGGTGACCGAAACATTGCCTGTATTCCAACGGTAGGTGTACATGATACACCTTTGTTCATTTATGTTGAAGAATTCCTCCGTATTATTGATACCGTGGAAGAATGGGTAAAGGCTGATTATATGACATCTGATGCATCGAATCGTAGTGAAATATCCATTAGAAGCGAGGGTGAGAGGAAGACTAATAGAATAGATGTTGTTTTCTCATCATTGTGATAGTGTTAAAGTATTGATGTAAGCATATTACTGGAAAAACCATATTCAGATACCACATTCTTCCGTACACTGAACTGTGGTTCCCCGTTACATTACATCTGGAAAAATATTACAACATTGATAAAAATCTTTACGACGTTGACATATTTGACGAATTAATACGTTGTCGCCTACGGCTTGTTCTATAGATTTATACTGAAGTATGGGGATTACCTTTTAATAGGGTGTACAGAGGCGTGCTAATAACAAGTGATGTTGACACGTTTACTTTTCTCTGGCATGAGAGAATGCAATCAATAGAGCCTGAATATACTGCAGAATGGGTTAGTACATCTAAATGACATTTATTCCTATGTTATTTCAAGAGGAATAGAAGCTCTTGCGACTTATATAGAGGATGCGCAGTTTCAACTTCATCCAATGTCCTCGGCTCAAATATATATATATAGTATATATATATATATATATATATATATATATATATATATATATATATATATATATATATAATATATATAATATTATATATATTATATATACTTATATATATATAGTATATATATATTATATACAGTTGTGGCCAAGTTATATTTGATTTTATAAATGTATTTATTTGTATAATATTTGTAGGTAGCTGAGTGTTATGATATCTTAACGCTGGGGCGGCGCTCGAGTGGGGTCACATGATGTCGAGCGGCAAATCAGAATGCCTTTTCAATCCAACAAAGAGTGTTTATTGTTGAAACTATTTTTGATGTAAATCGTTTAAACGTTCAAATCCGAAAACTGTTCGCGATAAAATACCCAAACATAGCTGTTCCGGCAAAGAGTGTGCAGAAATTGATTAGTAAATTTCGAACAACAGGCTCGTCGCTAAAAGCCAAAACCGTAACTTGAAAAGTAAGTTTGTTCCGGCCAAAATATTGCACCGTGGTTGCAGAGGACTTTATGGTATAAGGTCACGAAATCAACTAGACAATCTATCCGCCACAACCTAACATCAAAACTAACGTCTTGCCAGAAGACATGTTGAAAGCTCGTTACATATGCGACACATTTCAAAGTAAAGAGTGATGCATGCATAAAACCTACGGGTTACTTCACAACGAACATCCACTTAGTTGCGAATGATCTACTGAGGAATAGTTGCAGATGGTTATGTGATCATTATCTTTACTTAATCTCCGACGAAGCATGGTTTCACCTTAGCGGGTACCTCAACAATCAAAACACACGCTATTGTTTCAACAGATAATCCCAAGGAACGCTTTGAGGTGTCTCTGCATGATTTGAAAGTAGGCGTTTGGTGTGCAGTTTCAGGCAAACGGATTGTAGGCCCCATTTTCTTTAACAACACCGTGAACTCGCAAATGTATTTAACGGAAATTTTGTAACCATTTTTATTAGCGCAGTTAACGGAGGAAGAACCGTGAGTATGCGTTTTTCCAGCAAGATGACGCTACGGCGCACACTTCACATAACATACTAGTTATATATATGATATAATATATATATATATATATATATATATATATATATATATATATTAAATATATATATATTATTATATATATATATATAGTATATATAATATATATATATATATATATATATATATATATATACTGATATATATATATATTATATATATACTATATATATATAATGTGTCCATGAAGTTTTTGGAGAGGAACGTACAGTTTCCGCAGGTTTATGGCCTCCAAGATCGCCCGATCTGTCTACTTGTGATTTTTATTTATTGGGTAATTTAAAGGGGAAGAAAACAGCCCGCATACAATTGAGGAGTTGAAAACAAACATTCGCAATGCGATTGCGGAAATCACACCACAAGAATTGGCAAACGTTTCCAGAAACATGTTGAAACGTGCTGAATTGTGTATCCAGGTTCAAGGTGAACATTTTCAGCACCTCCCTGTGAACTATTGACCTATGAATGTTCAGTACCTTGTTTTCATAATAATAATTCAATATTCTGTATTGTGTATATACAATAAACGAGTTAATGGCTATATAAGTTGCAATATAATGCTTGAGTAGACATACTATATATTTTACTCTGTATATATACA
>JABUQX010097061.1:0-7500 GCA_015478945.1 Trachelipus rathkii
CTATATATTATTATATATGTATCTTATTATATTATTATTTACAAATCTAGAAAAGGGTGTCGCTCTTTTCAAATGGGGCTCTACCTTACCCCACGTTGCAATATCAGTTAAAGCCTACCCGGGCCCAGACAGTCCCACCAATATCGCCAATTGTGGCTTCTGTATATCGCCCCACCTGACTAGTTTTTACACCCTTCCCTTATTTACTTTAAATATAACTTTAAGGTCAATACTGCCAGGAATATCGAAAATGACATCTTATTTTTGCCATAAGCTACCCGTATAAAGAAGTAAAAACCAAGTTACTAACAAAGAAATGGAAAAGGTACAAGAGACGTCATCTGTAAACTTAAAGTCGTTGTAGCCTCCCTTCATGCGCAAGCGTCTGTTATTCTGTCATGCCTATTTGCTAGCATGGCAACATGGAAAGCCTGAGATGAAGAGAGAAACGTGTTTCGTTCTTATATATCTGTATGTCTTGTTCGTTCTCTCCCTTTTTGTCGCCTTGCCACATAAGCTCTTTAGTTCCTTCAACATGGCTCACTCCTCTGTTTCTAAAACACCTGCTACCGTTGTTCCTTAGAGTTCACCATTCCAAGCTGTTCGTTATATCCCGTGCTCTGGTCCATCTTTCATTTTTATCGCATGGGCAATATCCAGGTCTTAAACTTTTTACTCAGAACAGGAGTCGCAGAATATATAGCATTCTTTAAAGTTCTGCTGTCCGTATACACCACCACTTTCAACTTTTCACCCCCTAGTATCTCATGCCAACAATTCACAACATGTATCCCCGCTTCTGCCCCCTCAACAAAAGCAATAGCCTTCGCCTCAATCGTTGACCTGGCCACCCTACGCATACATCTCTACTTCCACACTATGGGACACCTATTCCCATTTTCATCTCTCAAAGCCACAATATATCCAATCTGAGGATTTACACTACCTTTCATACCAAAGGAAGCTTCCGTATAAACTTCAACTTCAACCTTTTTCTTCAAACTACTCAACCAAATTCACATCTGAACTTCTTTCATTCTCTTTATCACACCTATCAACTTTCTCATCTCTTCAACCTTCCCACCTTGTAGAAATAGCTTACTTCTATCAACTCAGCTGCAAAAACAAAGATCGTCTTGGTTTGAGCCACATTGACCGAATTTTTATGCTGACCTATCATGACGCTGAGTACTGAGTCAGTTCTTACTTCGCTATCTCTCTATGCACGGATAAAACTTTGCATCGGCGGCACAAGCTTATGAGGCTAGGCGCATATATTTTTAGTCTGTGGTCCAACCACACAAGCTCATTGTGGACATCTTCATGTATGGTTTTGACACCTAATATGTTTAGAAGACCTTTTTCCCTGTTGCCGATCGCTATCGCAAGTTTTTCTTTTAGTTCTTGATTAAGCAAGAGTCTCGGGCAAAAACAATTCAGAACCCCCAAACAGAATGGTCCACGGTGCGGTACACATATCCCAATCAATGAATGCCCTTTGATTCCTTCCACAAAAATACCGCTGGTTCAAGTCTACTTTTAACACCCCCACCCCAATTCCCCAATCACAGCTACCACCTTATCACACCATGCCCTTGCAGCATCCTTTTGCCCATTTACAGTTTTCTGTAACTCCCAGATGTATTCTCCTTCTTTTGCTTCTTTTGAAGGTATCACAAACACCTTTCTATTAATCCTATCACCCTGAAAGTATGCCGTTTTTATATCAATTGAGTTACATGTCCAACCATCTCTTTTTATAATACTTAAACATAATTTCAATACGTCACCCGAACACGTGTTTGCCTTGGGTTATGAGATGCTTTCTCCGAATTTCTTCGATAAGAAAGTAAGCCTGCTTGGTGTGCCAACCGAAAACTTGCCGTTACATAGTTCCATCCGCTTGCTACTATTTTTGTCTGTTATCACCTATCTGCAAGTATATGTCTTTGTGACCATCTGTCTTTTACACTGTTTGTAATACATCATTGGCCACGCCAATTTATCATTTGCGCGGTTCAATTTTGGGCCTCAAATCACGCGTCATCCTCTCGTTGTTATTAACTCAGCCAACTACTTCATGTTAATCCTTCTGATACGGTTCTGTATCGTTTATAAGCGTATAGCTGAAAGTCAATCGCAGCTTACGAGTTCACCCTGTCCACATTGTTGTTGAAAAATGTTAAAATATTCGGATCTCATTTTTTACTGGTGTGGCCTTTTACCTGTCTGATAGGCGCAGAATCCTACGTGCGTAATGCATTCTGAATTATTTTGCCTGCGTTTAGTGACACTTGTATATCGTCTTTCCTATGCTTTGATTTGGTTTCAGGGTTATAATCTTGGGTGAGGCTATAACCGGTTTCAGGAGCGTTTGGTTTCTCGATCTGTTTATTTTCTGGGTGATGAAGAACAAATTCATTTCTCAGGATGTCATGGTGGCCAAGTCTTACTCGTTCTTGATATTTTTCTGCCTCACGTATCCTGCGACGTTGTCAATTGGCTGTTTATCCTGTCTCATTGGTTTTACTTTCTTTTGGTATGAGCACGCCGTGTAATGCTTGGTATGTGAACCCTTAATATTTCCCTTGGATGAGTACAGTACTGCATGGTGTTCGACAATCAGCTGTCTACCGATGCCGCTACCTATGAGCTTTTGCGGTGCATCTCAATTGGATGGGTTTTGGCAATTTCCCCAGTCCGTTGTTGTAATGACACCTTGTCCCCAATCTCAGCATAAATCTTCGAATGATGTTAACGTATTTGGCGTTCTCGATTGGCTCATTTAAGTCTGGTTTCCATCTGAGCGTCTTGTTGTATGTGCATCCCTTCGCCTGAGCTTCATGCGCCTCCATGTCTTAACAGGTGCAGATCTTCACCTTCGCGTTCCCGGAAAAACGCCTAAACGGTATCAGTCAGTCTTCATCAGTATAGGTGAGGTGCTTACATTCTTACCATATACCGTGAATTGATGTATGGGAATGACCACGACTCGTTTATGTTAGACAAAGCTATTTTTGGCCAACACGCCCAGAACTTATGAAGACTCGACGCCTGCCTTAGATTGGCTCCTTCCGTGCCTCTGCGAATCTTCTGCTTTAGGATGGTTTAAAGGTAATACAACCCATTGTGTCTTACATTGGTCCGGATTAACTCCACGGACGTCTCTGCTGATGTGCCGCGATGTGTCAATGACTAAATTCTTTCGACATAGATGTTTCTCGTCCTCGTTCTGGAAATTCTACCGGCGCCGATAGTAGGCGCAGGAGAGCGCTTCAGGAGTAGCCAAACTACAGCGTCAGAGTCCCTTTTCTAGACGACGAATCTAGCAATTATGCTGTTGTGTGGCTTTTGTGACTCGTTTACGCAACTTGCTTTGACAGACTCGGTTCGTCTACATGTTATGCATCTGCGCCAGGAAACCCTCTGCCCGTCTCCATTTTCCACCAAGATCTGTGGGCTCCAGCGTTTCGTTGAGATGTCTTTTGCTAAGAGTACACCCTCAGCAAGCAGGACGCGTTGGCGTTTTTTGATACTTGACACAAGTGTTATAGCTATCACTTATCTCATCGATACATTCCTTTATGTCTTGATAGGCTATTTAGGCTGATATGAATGTGTAATGCAGGCAGGGAGAGTAATTATACGAAGGTATTTACCTACGGAAGTAAGGTATTATTGAGAAAATGTTGGAATGGCGGGATTGCTCCACTCCGTTTTGTTTTTTGTTCGGTATTTGAGACTGCGTCTGGTCACCACGCTGTAACCGTACGATTTCGTTATTAGTATAACTGTTATTGACAGTTATTTAAAAGAGTATGGTCACACTGGTTAGAGTGTTTGTAAGAGCTGAGTTTGCAAGTTATGTGGCTACTAATTTTGGTGTCAGCGTAAAGGCGGTGAGTCCGCAGGTGAAGGTGATCGGTATTGTGGTGTGTCGAAGTAAACGGCGCATTATGTAGTATGAATGACTGAAGACAGTTTAGGCTGTGAGGCCCGGACGTGGAGCGGAAGTATAATAGTGAAGTGAATTTCTTTGCATCGATGTATAGTTGATATAACCATGTTTAGGCTAGCTTTTGTGTGTGGTATGAAATCTCAGGTTAGCATAAACTGGATTTTATATGTTACAATGTCTTTCCCAATAGGGAATCTACGCCCAAATTTTCTTCACTAAAAGGAGTTTATATATGCTTTCCGTAGTAGGCTTCTCGATGCTCCACGGGCCTTCAATGGCTGCTTTAGGTCTATATAAGTTAACTTGTGTAACACTAAGAAAAACTGTGATGTTCTGTAAAGAAAAAATTATTTTTTTATTTAGGTAGCCAATTCCTAAAAGAGTACCGTATAGTTGTCTTTTAGGATATTGGGGTGCTTGGCTTTACCTTTAGTCTTTGTCAATTATACTGGTATCGTTGTATAAGGACTTTGGATTTCTTTTTATAAGAACAGCCTACATTACTTAGAAACGTCGACATTGGTGTGGCCATCTGAGGGCGAAGGGGCCTATTGAGAAGTGAGGTCAGTTCATTCATCTTCTCAAGGATCAGACGACTATGCCAAACCATTCAAGTTTTCCCGCTGTGGAGCCTTCAAGGACAAGCCTTTTGATAGAGTGTTCGCATTAACAGCTAGGATCTAATTAATTGTAAATTATTATTATTATTAGTTATTATTATTATTATTATTTTATTATGTATTATTATTATTATTATTATTGTTTTTTTTTTTTCATTATATGAATATTTTTTTGGAGGGCTTCAAAGATGTTTTTTCTATTCTTAATATGCTTTTTTGTTTATATATATATATATTATATATTATATATATATTAATATATATGTATTATATAATAATATGATATATATATTTATATATATATATTTATATATATATATATAGTATATTATATATATATATATATATATATATTATATATATATTTATATATTATTTATTTTATATATATATAGTTAGTATATATATATATATAGTATAGATGATAATTAGTATATATGATATATATATATATATATTATATATATATATTTATATATATATATATATATGTTATATATATTATATATTATGGCGGAATAGTCTATATATATTTATATATATAATATATGATATATATATATATATGATATATATATTAGTATATATGATATAGTATATAATATATATTATATATATATATATATATGATATGATATATATATATATATATATATATATATATATATATTATATTATAGTAATTTGGAAAATTCGAAGCTAATGCTCTGCTTTAGTATATTTGAGCTATTAAAAAACATTAGTTGGGATTTTTATAGTATATATATATATATTATATTATATATATATATAATTTAGTATAAATATATAGATATATATCTATATAGTATATATGATATATATGATAGTATATATGTATATAAGATATGATATTATAGTATATGATATTATTATATATATATATCATTTATGATATATAATATATAATATATGATATTATTATATATAGTAGTATATATATATATATATATATATATATATATGATATAGTACTTAATGATAAGTATATATATATGATAAGTATATATGATATATATTATATATATATTATGTATAGTTATTAGTGAGTGGTTGCATCTGTTCGCGTTGTCTTCCAGAATTAGGGGTGTAGTGCGTGAACAGTACACTGGAAGAACTGCTTGCGCTCCAAAGTTAGGGGGTGTAGTGCGTAACATACCCATGAACAGTGGCGTTTAATATTTATAGTATAATTGCTTTGGTTAGACCGTGCTCTCCACATTCCATTTTCGTATTTCTATTGCTGGCTTTTTACTTTCCTTTGTCATTTTCCTTTTCCTGATCCTAGTGCCACCCCTATTTCCTTTTTACTTCTTACTTCACCTGTTTTAATTATGCATGAAACCGATACACTTTCCCCTACTCCTCATCATATTCGCCTTCCTTCCTTCTATCTACATCATCCTGAACTTTGGTTCAGTGCTGGCGATGCTATATAGTTGCTTGGCAGCAAGGTGATGAAAAGACAAAGGGTTTTTGGCAATCGTCTTATCTTCTCTTCTTGAGGAAGTTTCTCTTCGCATTAGGGACTCTCCCCCACTCCTTACACCACTCTTCGAGACCTTTTGATCTTTCGTTTGGCTAGGACGCAAGAGGCCAAGTACGAGGAGCTTCTGCGCAACACCTTGCTAGGAGATCAGAAGCCATCTGAACTTTTTGTTCAGATGTTGTCGTTGTTGGGTGGCTCTCCCACACAGCAAGAGCTCGGCATCGTTCGTCACCTGTTTTTAAAGAAAATGTCCAGGTACTTGCAATACTTTCTTGCTTCTTTAGACCCAGCTCTTACTCTACAGGAAGTCGCAGAGCATGCAGATCGTCTTCTACGGATTTCTGCTCCGGACACTTCTTCCATTTCGACTGTCTCTGCCCCTCCTGCGGTTCCCTCCTCCCATACAGCTCTGCAACCTGCTCTTTCTTCTTCTTCGTCTCCTACGAATTCTCAGGTTCCTTTTTCTCACGTTTTTCCCGTTTCCCCTTTCACTGCTGTTCCTTCAGTTTCCTCCACCGTTGTTACTCCTTCCGCTGCTTCTTATTCTTATCCGGTGTTTCCTCCTTCTTCGTACCCTCCGGCTATTTATAGTGCCTCTCCAGATCTGGTTTCATCCCGTTTTTCTATGGTAGAAATCCGCCTCTCTACTTTGGAACAGAGCATGGCAGATGTCAAGGCTGAACTCCTGTCTATATATGCCATGCTGACATCACAGAGGGATTCCCGCTCTCGTAACTGTTCCAACTCTGGCCGCCGGTTTTCTACCCCGGTTTGCCCAGCTACCCTGAGCCCTACACGATTCAAATGGGTAATGGGTCGTTCTACATCGGACCGTGTTTGGACTTCAGCGAAGAAAGTGTGTTTCCCCTGTTCCTTTTCGGGAAGGGCGAACAAGCCACGCGGTCCATAGAGGCGGTGGTTCAAGCTGGCCCTTTCTCCATTTGTTCTCGTCTTATTTTTTCTTCGCGCCTCAGGGATGTCATACGCTTGTACGATAGGTCTACAAACCTTTTCTTTTTGATCGATACAGGGTTGCATCTTTGTTTCTTTGGTTGTTTCTTTCTTGGAGTTTGCGCATAAATTTTACTGTTCCGTCTCACGAGACGGGCTCTTTAACGCAGGCGAATGGCAGTAGCATTCCTTGTAGTATGGTGAACAAGTTGTGCACCCTTTGATCTTTGCACTGCTGGCCATCAGTTTCCTCGCTGGGTGTGTTTTTAGTGGCTGGTCTCTCCAGCCATACTAGGGCTGAATTCGCTGTCTCATTCGAGCCCTTTATGGGTGTGAGTTGGTTTGAGAACAGGAGAGTTGTATGACGGGTTTTCAGCGTCTCTATCTTCTGGCAGGTACACGTTGTTGTGGATTCGAATCTTAAAGGCATCTCTGCTATTGGCTCCTCTTCTCTGATGTCTCAG